>CATIWF010023726.1:0-23114 GCA_949630135.1 Balakata baccata | reverse complement strand
AATAATAATAATAATAATAATAATAATAATAATAATAATAATAATAATAAATGTTAACTTATTATATCTTTATTATGATAATGAGGTAATAATTTATTTTTATTGGAAATTTATTATATATTCTGAAAAAATATTTATTTTTATATGTTTATAGGAAATTGTTTGTAATTGTGGGATAAAGTTAAAAAAGTAAAGGATTTTAGCGGTTAGTAAAGGTTAGTAATTTTAATTGTATAGTTTTGGCATGATTATTATTATTTTTGGTTATTCATTAATTTTATGAGCATAATATTTGGTGTGGTGAATAAATTTTAGAGTAAAATTTAGGGAAGACATTTAATTAAAAGTATACTTCATACGCAATAGTCAGTACCCATCAAATTGGTAAAATATATGAGGTCAAACCAACTCATATTAAATATAAATTTATGATAAAGTTAATTAATAATAATCAGTAGTTGTAATAAGAGTAATAAAATTATAGAAAAAATAGTAATAATAATCATCATTATCAATTTTTTTACTTAAGATTAATAAAAAATGAATTTTAGAGTAAAATTTAGGGAAGGTATTTAATTAAAAGTATATTTTATACTAAATAGTTAGTACCCATCAAATTGGTAACATATATGTGACGTCAAACCAACCTTATATTAAAATATAAATTTATGATAAAGTTAATTAATAATGATCGGTAGTTATAATGAGAATAATAAAATTATAGAAAATAATAATAATAATAATAATAATAATAATAAATTTTTCACTTATACAAATAATAATAATTATTATTATTATTTTAATAATAATAATTTTCAATTTTTAATGTTGTTTTAGTTGAATTATTATTATGTAGAATTTTAACTGTTTGAACAATGAAAAAACAGTATAATGCCTTCAATACCGTTTATGATAATTCATTGGGACGGCAAAATAATTCAAACTCAAGTTTGTGCTACTTTTGTGAACGGACATGCAAAAACTATTACTTTAGATGAAGAATTATGCATATAAGTTTTATTGTATAGGATTAAAACAACTTTGAATTTGGATAGCAATGCAACTATCAATAAAATTTTATATCGAGCTCCAATGTGTAATCAAGGTGGAAATTTATTTTTTTCACTTATACAAATATAGGGAGAAAATGAAATTACATTGATACGTCAAATTGTTAACCAAATTCCTAGCTTGCAATTTTATTGAATTGTATATTGAATTATCTTTTGGTGGGACAATTGAACAATATAATATTGGAGAATGCGAATCTTCAAATCCAAGTTTTTGTGAAATGGGTGGGTCTAGTCATCATGAAGATGATTTCAACATGGATGACTCTGAAGATTATGATGATTATGAGAAAGATGATGATATCGATGATAATGAAAATGAGGAGAATAACACTGATATTGATGAGAATGATAAAGAAAACTACTATAATGAGGATGAAAATGAAGAAGAAAATGAATATGATCAATTGATTGAAAGTGGTCGTAGAGCTGAATATGTGGCTGAGAAAGATCATTGGACACGCATAAATGGTCGTGACATAAACGAGATGGAAATGAATAGAAATGTACCAGATGCAGGTATAATATGGGATTCTTCAAAGGAGTTTCGCATAGGAATGGAATTCGATTCAAAGGAAGATGTGAAGGTTGCGGCGAAGGTGTACTCAATGAATGTTAGACGACAATTTAAAAGTTGTGGATCAAGACCAACTACAATTACCATTGTTTGCAATATTAGAGAAGGATGCGCCTGGAGATTGCAAGCCACATAGAGGAAAAAAAGGGTGTTTGAGAGATAACTCGATACAATGGCCCTCACACTTGTAGTGCTCCTAGAGAATCACAGGACCATAGGAATTTTAACTCTGAATTGATTTCAAGCTATATTAAGAGCATGTTGTGGGAGCAACCTGATATTATGATGAAGGCACTTATTGAAGACATGAGGAACAGATTTAACATAACTCCCTCATATAAAAGTCTGGCATGCAAAGCAAAGAGCTATTGCAGAACTATTTGGAGATTGAGATAATTCCTATTTACACCTATGTGACTTCCTACATAATGCATGCATTAGAAATAGATGTTCTTTTTGGAATATTGAAGGTGAGGCACACATGATCATCGGTCGTCTTGTAGAAAACATCCATAGGTTTAAGCTGATGTTTTGAGCGTACAAGCTACGTATTGAAGGTTTCAAATATTGCAAATCAGTTCTCTATGTTGATGAAACATTTTTATATGGAAAGTATAAAGGTGTTCTTTTTATTGCTCAAGCTGTAAATGGTAATAATAAAATATTACCAATTATATTTGCTCTTGTGGAGAAGGAAAATAAAGAAAACTGGGAATACTTCATGAATCTACTACGCTACACTGTTTGTGATAGCCGTAATGATGTATGTATTATTTCTGACCGTCACATAAGAATCAAGCATGCAATGACTTAGGAATTATGGCATCAAAATCCACATAGATATTGCATTCGTCATATTGCGAGCAACTATAATATTAAATTTAAGAATCAAAGTATGTAAAAATTGGTTGAACAAGCTGGTACGTAAATTCATATAAATTATTTTCATCATTAATTATTTAATATTGAATATAGTAATATATAAGTAACTTGATAACTTTAAAAAAATTAAATTTGTTAATGCTAGGTAACATGAGCCAAAAGCGAAAATTAAAGAAGTTGATGAAGAGAATTGAAGTGAGGGACCCTGACTCATTTGCTTGGTTAAAAAAAATCTCTCAATGCAAATAGGCATTAGCATATGATGTTGGATATCGCCATGGTGTGATGACTAGAAATTATTTCGAATCCACTAATTCGATGCTAAAGAAAATTAGGTCTATGCCTATGACCACAATGATGCTTATGTTGTTTGAGAAGCTAGTTGAATTATTTGATGAATATTGAGCTAGATATTCACAAGCACTTGCAAATAATTATTAATTCACTTTCCTAAATGCATAGAGATTTTGAAGCATCGAGTGCAAAAGGCTCATGGTCATCAAGTTAGATCATATGATAGAGAAAATAGTGTATTTGTGATCAAAACATCATATAACAATGAGAGGAAAGGTGATCACAGTCAGACAGTTAAATTGGCATAACATACATGTACATGTGGGAAGTTTCAGCAATGCAAGATACCATGTTCTCATATCATTATAGCTTATATGAAATATAAGATGGATTATACTCAATATATTTATCCATTTCATACTATGCTCGAGATGATAAATATTTGGTCAACTTCTTTTGAACCCTTTGGTCACAAGGATTATTGGGTAAAGTCAACTGAATTACCTATTGTAGTAGATCCTGGATGGAAACGTAAAAAGAAAGATCAAAATCATCTTGTAGAAAAAATGAGATGAACTGGAAAACACAAAAGGATCAACATATATCCTTTTGTGGTAAATGTGGTTATACAGGTCATAATGCAAGAACATGTCATAAAAGTTAGTTATGTGATGTATAATAGATATATTATTTAATGTGTAATAGAACTATTCTTTTATGTCCTACAAATGTATTTGTAAATTAAAAATTGTTGTTCAAAATAAATGTATTTATATGAAACATTAATTATTATTTCAATTAATGTATTGATATTTCTATACGGTAATATCATTGTATAAATACTTATACTCTAAAAATATTTTAGGTATGACATTTCACCAATGCGATTATATGAATTCCGTACCACACGATACTTCATTATTGTATTTACAGCCTCAACATAGATTTCAAGCAATTTTGGAACAATGAGATAATATAAATTACAAGCATTTCACTATAATATTATTTATATGACATTTTATACTATGTAATGATACATATTATATGTTTAATTTATATCAGATTGAAAATGGTGTGCTTTACTGCAGATATAGTAATAAAGCTACGCATATAATAAGTAATGATATTCAAATAGATGACCGCATTTTGGGGTTATTAAGACATACCAGATTTCATGGATTAGTGCAACTATCTTTTTTTCAACTTAATTGGCATTTAATAAATGCACTAGTTGAGAAATAAAGACTAGAGATGCATATATTTCATATGTCATAAGGAGAATATACAATTAACCTTTAGGACATAGCTATTTTGACTAGTTTACTTATTGATGGTCTCCTTGTTATTGGACAGACCATCAGTGATTGCCCATCTATTTGTGAGAGTTTATTAGGAATTAGATATCCAGTAGATGCAATTAGAAATTCTTCTCTAAAATTAGGATGACTCACAAACCAATTTGCTTTACTACCTCATAGAGCTTATATGCACAGTATTTTATATCACACGCGTGCACATATTCTATGTATCATCAATGAGTCCTTATTATATGGCAAAGACACTGGAAGAATGTCATTAATTTATCTTCCATTTTTAGAGGATTTTGCAAGATGTCACATTGAGCTTTTTATATAGAGAATTGTGCATGACATGCAAATATCCTCTTGTGTCTCAAATTGCAGGCGCATTATTTATATTACAGCTATAAGCATGGGAGAGATTTCCGTTTCTTGCTCCGAGAACAAGGGTAAATGAAGTACCTCACAACACATGATTAAGTCGAAGGTATATGGTTTTCAACTATTAATATTATTCAGATAAATACTATTGCATTATGACAACTAAATTTTATGTACTTCATTATATACAGAAATTATTGTAGATGAACCGGTGAGCGGATAGTGCATGAAGCATCTACACATGAGCTCATACAAATCTGATGCAGACTAGACACTTGTCATTCCGATGAGGTGTGTTTTGTGATCCTATAAAATTTTTCTTTTTTATAATTAGAGGTGTGTTTTATTATCCTTTAAATTCTTTGATTTGTTCTAACAATTAACATTAATGGTGTTTAACATCATATGTTTCATTGAATAGATTATATGGAAACCATATATAACATATGTTATTCAATCTTTACCAGGCAATTGCTTAAGAGGTCATGATATATGGAGGGCTGTTGTATCATTAATATGCATGCATATAGTAGAGTGGCACCAGTCTGATCGAGTTCTCGAACAATTTAGCCTACAACAACCAATCTCTCACCTATCACAATAGACAGAGGAACTTTACTCTGTAGTTCTACCTAACAACACTAGAAGAAATTGGAATGAAAAGCATTCAAAATGGATTCAATTATGGAACAATAGAGTTCATCATGTGGTCACATGCATACCATCTGATAGTCCACTCTATTATCATTCACAATATATGGAATGATATCGACGAGTTGCAAAGAGGTGGATTTCCTATCAAGCTACTGTTGTTGATGCATCAGTATGTATAGTGTTCTTATTTGATTAAAATAATTAAGATGTAATTAATGTATCTTAATTACATCTTAATCATGCACATAATTCAGTCTGATAAATTTTTATATTGACTATAGGCCGATACACTTGAGCACTTCTCATTATCAACCACTACTTATCCTACACAACAGATCGCCATCAGTTCGTAAGTGGCACTGCATGAAAATAGACGTAGGGTCATAATGCCGCCTCCTCATCCTGCACCAGCTCATGCCCCAATTTCAGAAGAATTGCAGCAAGCATGTGCTCCATCTGAACAACCATCACGTCGTTGCCTATAACAACATAGGGATGTATCTGTCCCTTATCTATCTACACCTTGTTATCATGTGTATAAGTCTGTTTACTTTTATCAGTTTTAGTAGTATCCATCTGGTGGACCATATATGCCTTCTGCACCTATATTCTTAACACATGCTTCTTCAACATCAGGCTTCTACTCTTCTATCTCATTTATAAATCCATATGCTGCCTCCGCACATAATCAACAGGTGCATCATTCACAACATTCTAAATTTATGTATACTTGAACACCTCATGCACCACTAGATTTAATGGATTCGTCTACCTTTGGACTCTCTTATAGAGGCGTTTTTCCTACACGACAACAATACTTTCTAGGTGGTGTGACAAATGATGAATTTGATGATAGTGACAATGACAATAATGATAGGAGTAGTGGTAGTCAAATACGAGACTCTAACTTGATAGATATGAGTGCTCGAAAAATTGAAGCTAAACAAGAGATGATTGAGATTACAAATTCGAAGAAATCAATATTGTAAGACTTGATTCATTTTCTTTCCATTTTTTTTTTGTATATTTTTCATCATTAAACAAGAAAAATACTCGCAATATTTTTTTCATTTATTTGTGAGAACTTATTAATTTTTAATTCAATTTAAAAATTTTATTTATTCGTTAAATAATAGTTAACAATTTTTCGGTATATAACTAGTAATTAATTAACAATTTAATTATATTATAATGAACTTTTTATATAATAACTCTTAAATTGATTATTATTTACCTATAATTTTTTCCTACAAAATTAATTATTAACAACAAAAAAAAATTAATAATTTTTAATTTTTAAACAATTATAGTATACTTATACCACAATATAAAAATTATCAAACAAATGTATGCATGAAAAAAAAACATAATGAATTGTTAAAAAAATTATAGTTTAATATGCTACAAATTTTTTTTTTTAGTAAAATAGCAGTTAATTACATAACTAGTAACTAATTAACAATTTAATTATATTATAATAAATTTTTTACATAATAACTCTTAACTATAACTTTTTTCTACAAAATTAATTATTATTATCAATAAAAAAATAATTATTAATTTTTAAACGCTACAATCAAAAAATAAAATTCAGGATGAATAGAAAAAAAATAAAAAAAATAATTGAAAAAAGAAATTAGCCTCGCTCCCAGTACGCCACTCCAACTGGCACACTGATCAGCGGATCAACCCAAAACTACATCAAATTCAGAATTAGTTTTCAAACTACACCAGATTCAGAATTCTTTTAAAAACCACACCATACGTGTAAATTATTTTTAAAATTACACCAAATTAAGAATTATCCCGATAATAACACCGAAACAACATAACAGCCACGCAACCATCATATGTAAAACGAACAGATGTAGCAAAGATGCAAGAATAACAACCAAAAATAAGCAATGCGATGGAAAAAAAAATATTGGTACTCAATAACGCTACTTCTACAGAAGCCATTAAATCATTAGCACGGCAAATAATAAAAGCTAAAAATTAGTCCCAAAACTAGAATGTATCTTTAACGGAGATTATAGAGTATCCATTTCCCAAATAAGAACAGATCTGCAACAGCAGGCAAACAAAAGTTCACAGCCTTCTACCTCTTCTACCACCCTTTCTGCGAGTGCTGTCAGTTGGAATTGGAGTCGCATCCTCTGAAACATTGCATAAAATGAGGAACCCAGCATCAATATTTACAATTTCACAAGGAACAAGTTCCACAATGATAGCAAAATTAACCAACAGTGTCCTCATATCAGTGCAGTCTTCAGCCATTCAACTCAAACAACTTTTGTGGCAGTCAATAAAGAAGACATCCAGCATCTCAACCAATAAAACAGAAGAATAGGGAAAGAATTGTGGTACACGCTTGTTGACTAGCACTATTACTAACCCTCTAAAATGATAGCATCACTGAATATCTTAGGCAAGCAATTAAAGTAAATACCCCTATTTGATGAATCTAGTAGGGAGTGAGCAATCATATATACAAAAAAAATAAATAAATAAAAAATTTAAAAAAGGTATCAAAATCCTGCCACAATCAAAATGTATCATGTGAATGTTTTGTAGGACAATGAATAAAATATAATGAAGAATATTGGATGAATACACCATAGGCATAGCTAGCAAAGATATAAGATAAAGGCAATTACCTATGCGACCAATTTTCATTCCAGAACGAGCAAGTGCACGCAGGGCAGACTGCGCACCTGGACCAGGTGTTTTTGTTTTGTTCCCACCAGTTGCACGGAGCTTGATATGAAGAGCAGTGATTCCAAGTTCCTATTGTAAGAACAAAAACTGGTAAGGCAGTTTTGCCACCAATACAATAAGAATAGAATTTTCATGTTATTATGACCAGGGAGACTTAATGCCAAATAAATGCATCCGAATGACATTCCTGGAAATAGTGCACAAAAAAATACTGCAACAAAGATGGCCAGTGAGAGAGAGGAAGGGTCATATGGCAAGTCTTACAAAGTAATATTTTCCTTTTAAAGTAGACTGAAATTCCAACTCATTATAACATTCAAATAAGAAATATCTAATCCACTGTAGCTTCTCACTGGAAAATGTAAATACATAACAATGGACATTTAACTACAAATATGATGCGCCCTCAAAGAAAATTTTATATTATGTAAGGCCCAAATCCAGGCACACAAGGCTAGTGGCCTAGAAAATCTGATAGGTGTTCATTCAGCAGGCCCATAATTCAAGCCATCTTTACTGGAAATTGTAGTTGCTAAACCTCATAAGCCTAGGTGCTTTTTCAGCACCTAACCTTTAACAAAAAGGTTTTTTAACTACATAGTCAATCAATTATAAAAAATAAAAAAAAAGGACTAATTCCAAATAAGATCACCAGATTAAAGTACAAAAATAATAAGTAAAACAACAACCTTGCATCTCTGTGCGACATCCTGAGCTGCAAGCATAGCAGCATAAGGTGAAGACTCATCTCTATCAGCTTTTACCTTCATTCCACCTGTTTAAGAAGAGAAAAACATATTTCAAATATCACAAAATTATCCTCGAGAATCAATACAAGATATATAAAATTAGGCAATAATGGAATACTGGAAAATTAAACTCAAATTTCAATTTCATGTAAACAGAAAATAGAGAATTTGACCAACAGTGAAGATAAAAATATCAACTGTGACTAAGATGGACAATGAAGCATAAGTAACTAAAATTGCTAGCTGTAAAAGAAATTACTAGTTACCAGTAATGCGAACAATGGTTTCTCTTCCAGAGAGATCAGTCACATGCTGCAGTTGAAAGAGTTTTAACAAGAATTACAACTGAACGACAATCAATACTACCTAGCTAAATTAGCATAATATCAGAGAATACTTACTATGAATGTATCATTAAATGAAGCGAAGATGTGGGCCACTCCAAAAACAAACTCACCATCCCTCACTGCAGGACCAAGTGTCACATTGTCTTCCTTTGGCTCTCTAGTCTTTCTTTTCGACTGCAAAAGCACTCATACCAAGCACCAAAGCACAATTTGTAATCAAGAAATATTGAGGAAAACATAATAAGTAGCTCATAACATAATTTCAAAAAGAGAAGCAATTTTAGTTCTCAATTACAGGGTAGCATATTGGTCTCCAAAACTGGCTTTTGCATAGAAGCACAACCAAAGCATTTTCCAATATGTTTATCAACAGTGAAATATCAAGAGAGGGAGGATTCACTTTATCATCAACAGATACAAAACTCAAGAGACACAGGAAAAAAAAAAAAACAGTCAATAAGATTGCAACTCCGCAGCTCTAGGACAAGGAAAAGGAAAATTTTGACAAAAAATCAAAGAAAGCATCATTATCGATATATATCGTTTCCATAACTCTCCTAGACTCGATTTGTATATTTTTGAAAGAAAAAGAATAACACTAGTTGCCTGTGGATTGTGAAAATTTGGATAGAGAATTCTTAAGCAGATAACAAAAGGAAATTAAGCGCTCAAATTGACTCAACACCAAAATCATCGTCCGAGTTTCTATTAACAAAATTGTTGCAGAAAATTCACAATTACTCAACTAATCGCAAAAGCTAGTATCTAAATCTACTAATAAATATATGCCCACAGCTAATAAATTTAGGCTTTTTTAAAACAATGTGACAACTAAAAGCGGTAACATTAACGACCAACATCGAGATCGATAGGTGCATATAGCTTATTGAATAAAGAAATGCAGAGAGAATGTCTTACCATGGCTGCAAAAAGGTTAGATATTGAGGCGGTGACTGGGGAAGTGAGAGCTTAGGAGCGGCAGTCTGCTTGTTATGAAATCCGAAAACCCTAGAGAGCAACTTCAAGATAGGTTTGGCTGCGATTATAAAACGTTTTGATTGAATTTGAGAAAAAGTGTTTTTCATAATAAATTTTATATTTTTAATTTTTTAAAATTTTAAAAATTATTTTCGGTAAAAATAAATAAATAAATTTTTATAAAAAATAATTTATAAAAAATAAAAAAATTAATTAAATAAAAGAATTCAAATTTTATTTTTGGAATAGTACATAACAATCCTAAACAACCTCAGACAAAAAAGTGTTCAAGTGCAAAAATTTATATTTCCATTTATATTCCTGATTTCCTCCATATTTAATAATGCACTTCCATGTTGTTATAATTCCTTAGGTTGACTCCTTTCTTTCTCTTTAATTTTTTTCAGCGCCCCTCATATATTTATTCTTTTTCTTTACTTGGTTGAGTGTTTAGGGTTATCATGTTTATTTTTTATAAACTAATTTTTTTAAAATATGTTTATAAAAATATCTATTTAACTGTTTTTAAAATTCAAAAAATTTAAAATAAATTTATTAAAAAAACATTTTTTTTTTCATAAATTGTGTTAAACAAAATCTTATACAAGTTGAGAAAGTCATTTAGTTCTTATATAATTACTTAAATATAAAATCTAATTTTTTTAAACGACATATAAAATCTAATCTATCTAATTATCTAAAGTTGTGATAAAAAAAAAGATTTATATTATGCTGATATGATGTCTTCTAAGTTCTAACAACACTCATTTATTTGCATTTTCTTACAAAATTCTTAAATAACTTTTTTTCAAATTAATTAAAATAATTACCCTATCAAAATTTATAAAGTTATTACTAACCCTATCAAACAAAATCTTCGCAACGCTATTTACACTCTCTTTCCTCCCACACCTCCCACCATTGTTAATTTACACTTTTCTCTTCTCTTTTTTTTATGTCTTCCTCCTTTCTTTTCTATATATTAAATGGAGATAATTATCATAAATAAACTAAACTTTTAATATTGTATCAAAATTAAATTATACTTTATATTTTCTCATTTAAATATACAAATTTTTAAAATTTTATCAATTATTCCAGCGAAACTCTGCTGACATAACATAAAATTCTTGTGAGAATAAAAAGGATGTATTGATTAAGAAGCCGAGTCATTTTATAAACTTTAAAATGGTATCGTTTTTATTTTTTTTTTTAAATTTTAAAACATAAATCTCTCTTTAAATTTGAAAAATAGTATTTGTAGTTGTCGTGATTGGGAGTTATCTGATCAACACAATAAGGAGAAACAAAAATTTTACTGTCAATAGAGTTTCGCCAAAGAAATTTAGATTTAAAATTTTAGGAAAAATGAAAACGATGTTGTTTTAAATTTTCTAAAATGACTCAACTTTCTAATCAACACGACATTTTTAATCTTACCGGAATTTTATATTATGTTATCAGAGTTTCGTCGAAATTCATAAATTGATAAAGTTTTAAAAATTTGTGCATTTAAATGAAAAAATAGAAAGTACAATTTAATTTTAATACAACTTTAAAAGTTCAATTTATTTTTGATAATTTTTCATATTAAATATTATTTAATTTTATACTTCTTGTATTGATATTGGAAAAAAAAAATTTAATGAAATATGTGTAACGTAGAGCGAAGCAACAGGCATGGAGAGTGGGATCTGAATAATGGTATGCAAGGAGATTGAATTAATTCAAAAGTATATGAATAAAATACACCTAGGAACTATTTCGAATGAAGAATTTTAAAATTTATGAATTTTATAAAATTATATAGATTTTAAATATATAGATTGTGAAGTTTATAGATTTTATGAATTCTATCATTTGGTTTAATTAAAAATCTATGTATTGATGATATAGTTTGTCTTGCATTCATATTTGATTTAATGACCACAATTTATGAATTTAACAAATCATTTTTATTTATATCCTTTACAAAATATTGGTAATTTATCATTAATTAAATATTTTTTATCCTTTTTTACCATGTTTATATTTATTTTTTTTGTTTGACAAATATTGTCAATTTCAATCTAATATAATTTTTTTAAAAAAAAAATTTTCACAAGCATAAAGCATGAGATAGACACATTAAAAAAAATTCATAATAATAGAAAATTCAATCCAACATAAGTATTAAGATACAAATAGTTTTTGGGCTTAACTCATCTCTAGCCTTCTAAGTTTTTCAATTTTTCTCAATTTGCTCCTTGATCAGTTTTTGGTACCAGTTGGCTCTTGAAATCCATTTTTTATTCAATTTGCCCCTCATAAAATTTTAAAAATATAACAATTTTGCCCTCATGTTGATATGGCAGTTGGAATCTGATTTTAGACCAAAATGGTTCACTGATGTGTAATTTACAACCAATAGAATATTGATACGTGGAAAATCATTCTTTTTCTTTCCTTCCTTCCTTCTCTTACCTCTTTTTCCTACCTTTTCTCTCTTTCCTTCTCTTTTCCATCCTAAAAACCTACAAGAGGCGAATGTTGCTACAAGAAGAGGTAAGAACAATGAAGCGGCCCAATTATTTGCAAATCAAATATCTTCTCATACCCAAGATCAAGTCCTCAAACACAAATTGTAATGCCCTACTTATATAATAGGAATAGTCTCATTATAAAGGCAGAATGCCACAACTAAGATGAACTATTATTGGTTTGAATAAGAATGTTTTCATATTAACATACATATATACTTTTTTTTCTTTTCTCTTTCATTACTAACATATTTGGTTTATGGCTAAAAGCCCCATACATGTCCCTATATATATATAATCAAAAGATACATAATATACTTCTTATTTACAAACCCAAATGCATGTTTATTTGCAATATAAAAGATGGTGTCATAGATCCATATACTGGGTTACAAAATCTTGTTCTGAAATAGGCACTATCTTCTCTTGTCAGCTTTTCAAACTCTATTATCTACAAGCTCTTGAACTTGCATGAGAAAACATCATGCTAAGCCATTTCTAACTTAGTGATACATATATGCATTGAATTTTTCCCATGCAATCATACAATTACATGACATACAAATAGATCAAGGCATTTGAGCATATCATGACATACTCCACTCAAACATTATATGAACATAATTAACATGGAAAAGTAACATGCCAATTTGGTCAACATATAACACATGTCACATCTCATTACTTTTCTTATCGTGGTATTCATCCCACTATTAATTCTCATGTTTCACTTTTATTTCAGTGAATAGCTTTAATAAATTATCCAAACCTCATTCTTAAACTGGCCGAATATAGAGTGTGAAGTAGAACCACTCATACTCGAACTTAAGCCACCCTACTCACCATAGTACTAAGTCAAAGAGGCTTACCAAGCTTGAAATGACTTGACTGAGTATAAATCTATGAGTATCAGGAGCAGGGACGCTTACCAAGCTCCATTCTCCATGGCTTCACTCATAGGCTCGTCAATACGTATAGCTTATCCCCTTAATGGTGCACCATTTAACTTAAAGTAGTCATCAGGTAATGAAATGAACATTTATATCATTGCATTCCCTCATTTTAATCTCATTTTTCATGTCTATATTATGTTACATATAGCATATTCATGTTCACATATCATATTAGGTTTATAAACATGTTCTCATAAAATATAACATCATACTCTATTATTTAGGCATATTCGATATGTTTCAGACCCATTTAAACATCATTTGAACACAATTCATTTTTGCTGATTTTAGGGCCTTCACGGCCATGAGTTTTGCACTGGTTGTGAAGCCTAGCTGTGAATGGTTTTATATCTATGTACATAGTCTTGACAGTTTTCAGCTTGGTTGAGACGCTTATTATAAAAGTGTATAACTTGTTTATATGACCAAAATTTCCCAAAATTTCAATTCTAAACTCTTCCTAAACACATTTGATATTCATCCATGGGCATATAACTCAATCATACTCAAGTTCATACAACTAAAATCATCACTTTTTAGGTTCACAACCAAGCTCAACAACACAAGTAAGGCATACAATTCACACTTTTAAGCACATTTGACACTTTCATGCTCATTTAACATTTAATACACATTCATATACCCAAATTAACTTCCTTAACATTTGAACATGCCATTTCACTCTTTCATAATTCATAATATTAACTTACATATCAAACAAGCATGCTTAAACTTCATTAATACAAACAACTCAATAATTGCATGCTTTCTTCATGTTATAGGGCAAATAACAATGCAAATATGTACAAACCTCAAAAAAGAAGTTCTCCAAAAACCAAACTAAGGAGCTACTCTACTCCCCTTGTTGTTCTCTCCCATCTTTTCTTTGTTTTCCTATCACAAACACATCCATATATCAAATTCTATCTCAATGGAAACATAGCAAAAAATGTAAAACTAACCTATATGGTTATTATTCATATTTCTAACTCAATCTCATGGTATCTTACTTCCCACAACTTCAAAAAACTTAAATATACATCAAACCTTAGCACCCTTCTTCCACTATAACCCATCTTCCATGGTTCTTCACCCAACATACACAATCTCTTCATATAGCTTCATAATCATAACAAAGAGTAGAGTTCACATGTTTTCTTACCTCTCAATAGCAGAAAACACTTTTGATCGTACAAAGAAACCGAGCTCTCTCTTGCTCCAACTTTCTTTCTCTTCCAACTCTTCTTCTTTATTGATAAATCCTTCAAATTTCACTTTGATCTTAGTTTCTCTCTTAGTTTTGGTATTTGATCAATTAAAAATCCATGGAAGATCACTCACTTAGGGTTTTTGGGTGTGTATGGACGGTTCTTAGGGTTTAAGAGTTGATAAGATGGTGAAAAATGAAGATAAGACCGTGCAAAAAACTTATATACTAAACCATTCACAGCTATAAACAAAAACTTTACGGTCATGAATGTCCACTGTAGCAACTGCCTTAAAGTAGTCAAAACTTATCCTTGACCACACTGTTCATGGTTGTGAATCACTTGTTCACAAGTGTGAATCATTTATTTTTCATAATTCTTCATTTATTTCATCCCTCTCCTCAAGCCAAAGCCAAAATTGACCAATATACCCTATATATACCTCATGAATACCCTCATATACCTCCAATACACCTCTCATATCATCACTTTAACTCATATATTCAAGCAATACAACTAACCCTAGTTAATGGGTGTTATAATTCTCTACCCTTAAAAATGTTTCGTCCCCGAAATATACATGATATGTCGTCGTGGAACAATGGGGGATATTAAGCCCTCACCACTTCCTCGCTTTCCCGCATAGCTTCTTCAACTGCATGGTTCCTCTATAAAAATTTCACTAATGGAACCTGTTTGTTTCGAAGTTCCTTAGTTTCCCTAGTTAGAATGCGAACCGTTTCCTCTTTATATGTTAAATATTGACTCACTTGTATATCTTCAACCGATATGATGTGAGAAGGCTCTAATCGATACCGTCTCAATATAGAGACATGAAACACATTATGTATCTAACTCATCTCTAGAGGTAGAACGAGTCTATAAACAATTAGTCCAACTCTTTCCAAAATCTTATAGGGTCCTATAAAACCTTGGGCTCTACTTGCCTTTCTTGCCAAATTTTAAAACTCTTTCCCAAGTAGATACTTTGAGAAAAACTTTATCTCCCACTTCATATTCAATGTCTCATATCTTAAGATTAATATATGATTTCTGTCCGTCAGCAGTTACTTTAAGTTTCTCATAAATGATCCTTACTTTTTCTTTTGTTTCCCTCCCAATTATCTTCCTTTTACTGAGCTCCATCAATAAAATAGTGTCCGACATTTCCTACCATATAATGCCTCATATGGAGCCATCTAAATGTTAGAATGATAACTATTATTATAAGCAAATTTCATCAAAGAAAGATACTTGTCCCAACTACCTTCGAATTCAATAACACAACTCCTCATCATATCTTCTAGTATTTTGATAACTTTCTTAGATAGACTGTTTGTTTGAGGATGAAAAGTTGTGCTAAAATGAAGCTTAGTGCCTAAAGCACTCTAATGATTCTTCCAAAAATGAGATGTAAACCGAGTCTAATACAATAGAAATAGGCACACCATGAAGTCACACTATCTCATTAACATAAATTTATGCCAATCAGTTCATCAGATAATCCTTCCTAACTGGTAAGAAATGTACCTATTCTCAATTACCCATATTGTATTATGTCTCCTCTACGTCAATGGTAACCTAGTTACAAAATCCATAGTAATCTGTTCTCGTTTCCATTCCAGAATAGAGATTACCCTAAGGTACTTGATGCTCGGCTTTAGATTGTTGATAAGTCAAGCATCTTATGATATACTCTATGATATCATTCTTCATACCTAGCCACCAATAAATGTTCTTCATTTCCTGATTCATCTTGTTGCTTCTAAGATGCATACCATATTTACTTTTATGAGCTTCCTTTAATATCCTTTGTCTGAGATCTTTAATATCAGGTACACATAGTCTACCTCGATAATACAGTCCACCATATGGACTAATGGTAAACTTGAGTCTCTCCCCCTTAGAAACCAACTCAATTATTTCAACTAGCTTACCATATTGTTTATGTGCATCTTTAATCTCTTGAGTAAGAAGAGGCTGGATGTGCAATTCTGCTACTGTCTTTCTACTCAGTCATCTATTACAAAATTTTTAGCCAGATGGTAGTCAATAATACAGTTATAATTCTTAATCAATTCAAGTCATCTTCTTTGTCTCAAATTTAACTCCTTTTGTGTAGGTAAATATTTCAAACTCTTGTGATCCGTATAAATATAACACTTCTCCCTATATAAATAAAATCTTTAATACAAACACTATGGCTGCCAGTCTATATCATGAGTAGGACAATTCTTCTCATATGGCTTTAATTGTCTTAAAGCATTAGCAACTACTCTTCCTTCTTGCATTAACACACAACTCAATCCATTATGAGATGCATCACTATATATAATATATTCTCTGTCGAGGATCGACTGTGTCAATACAACAACCTCTGTAAGCATACCCTTTAACCGATCAAAACTAGCTTGGCACTTGTTTGTCCACTCAAACTTAACATCGTTCCTCAAAAGTCTTATCAAAGGAGTGCTAATCATCGAGAAACCTTGAACAAATCTTATATAATAGCCTGCAAGACCTATAAAACTTTGAATCTCGGTCATATTCTGTGGAAGCCTATAATTCACAATCGCCTCAACTTTACTAGGATCAACCCTAAAACATTCAGCTGATATAACATGTCTCATAAATGTCACTTCACTCAATTAAAACTCACATTTTGAGAGCTTGGCATAAAGCTTATGTTTCCTTAGTGTCTATAACATTATTCTCAAGTGCTTTTCATGCTCTACTGGATCTCTTGAATAAACCAAAATATCATCGATAAAGACAACCACAAATTAGTCTAAATATGGCCTAAAGATCCTATTCATGAGTTCCATTAATGCTGTTGGAGCATTGATCAGCCCAAATGGCATAAACAAAAACACATAGTGACCATATCTAGTCTTGAATACGTCCTTGGCTATATCTTCCATCTTCACCCTCAACTGGTGATTACCTGATCTCATATCTATTTTAGAAAATACTCAAGCACCTTTAAGCTGATCAAAGAGGTCATCAATATATGGTAACAAATACTTATTCTTAACAGTTACCTTATTCAACTATCTGTAATCGATGCACAGTCTCAAAGATTCATCTTTCTTTCTCACAAATAACACTGGAGCTCCAATAGAGACACACTAGGTCTTATAAAACCCTTATCAAGGAATTCTTGCAACTGTACCTTAAGCTCCTTCATTTCTAATGGTGCCATCCTATATGGTGTCATGGATATAGGCATTGTACTAGAGTAAGCTCAATGGAAAAGTCAATCTCTCTTTTAGGTGGTAAACCTTGTAATTCTTCTGGAAATATATCCAGAAATTCATTAACTACCGGAATATCATTAAGATTTGGACCTCCCTTTCTAGTATCAATAACATGTGCCAAATAAGCTTCACATCCTTTCCTAGTCATCCTTTAAGCTTTCAATATAGTTATAATATGTGGACGTTGTGGAAAAATTCACTCTTCACTATCACTTCCTCTTATGCAGTTGTCTTGAGTTTCACAAACTTAGACTTACAATCAACCACTGCCCCATGTCTAGAGAACCAATCCATGCCCAAAATAGCATCATATTCATGGAAAGGCAACTCAAACAGGTTTGTAGAAAATTCTTTCCCATGCACCATTAAAGGACAATCTCTGAATACTTTATTCACTATCACACTGTGTCCCAATGGATTCATGACTTCAATCTCAAATTCTAATTCTCCTCTTATCAAATTATGCTAATTATGTATATTTGTCCAATTGTATGAATATGTGGAACCCGAATCTATAAATGCATAAATATCAAAGCCATATAAGAAAACATACCAGCGAGGATATCTGTTGCTACTTGATCCTCCCTAGCATTCATGGCGTAAGCTCTGGGAGGTGCTCTATTAGAACCCAGCCTATCCACCATCTCAAAAGTTATTTGTCTTGGTCGGCCCTATCCTCCCCGAGGCTGAGTCCTAGCCTGTGTCAAAGTGGACCTAACAGTCTGAGTACAAGTGTTGCTTATCAACAACGGGCAATCTCTTCTCAAATGTTCCTTTGATCCACACTTATAACATGCACCTGTGGCATGCCAACACTTTCTCTTATGTGACCTACCTCAAGTCCCACATATAGGTGCAGCTTCTCTACCAACCTGAGTCTGTGAACTAGCCATGGCTAAAAAGGCTTTAGATGGTTATTCTCTTCCAAAAGATGTTGTATGTGGCTAAGTATAACCCTTCCCTGTGCCTCAACCCTATGGATGGCTTGAGAAGAAACGACCCTTCTTACCTAAAGAACAAGTCTCAGGCATAACCTGCTTCTTAGAAGACTCATTAATCTTCCTCTTCTTCCCCTTTTCCAGACTAAGGCTTGAAGAAATCAACTTTGCAAAGCTGTTATGTTGCAATGCAATCATAACATCACCAACCTCTGAATTGAGGCCACTCTCAAATCTTATGCATTTATCTCTTTCTTTAACAATAAAGTCAGTAGCATACTTGCTCAGTCTTGTAAACTCTCTCTAGTATTCAGTCATTGACATGCTTCCTTGCTTAAGCTCCATGAACTCCTTCTTCTTTCCATCAAGGTAAATCAAAGGGAATATGCTGCTTATAAAACTTAGTCATGAAGAAAACCTATAAGATAGGTTCATCAATATCCGGCTTAAGAAGGACAGATTTCCACCATTCATATGCTTCCTCTTGAAGCAAGGAAATAAGTAAATCTCACTTTATCTTCCAAATCCACTTGTAATTCTCTGAATATCCTCTCCATTTTCTCAATCCAGTACTCTCCTATTGTAGGGTCATCATCTTTCTAGCCATAAAAGTCTATGGCACCATATTTCTGAAGCTTCTCAATACTAGCTTTAGGCTTAGGTATGGGTAGTGGTGGAACAGGCTATAGTATGGCTCTCACTATTCTCTTAAAGATACCTGCCATTTATTCTATAACAGGATTCTGCTCTTGTTTGGGCTACTTAGCTATAGGCTTTGAGGAAGCCAGTGCAGCACCATGCCCCTATATACTAACTGCACTAGATGAGAAGGAGTCTTGGTATAAGGGGAACTATGGCTTTCAGCCACTATATGATCATATTCTTTCACAGACATCTCTTATAAAGCTATAAGTTGACAGAGAAGTAGCTCGTATTAGAGTTACATAAGACATATGCATGTATGCATGACAACCCTTTTCCCACTTAGGTCTAGAAAATGCCTAAACCGATGCTCTGATACCAACCAATTGTAATGCCCCACCTATATAACAAGAATAGTCCTATTATAAGAATGCCATAGCTAAGCTGAACTATTATCGATTTAAATAAGAACTTTAATCATTTTAAAATACATACATATTAATCCTTTCTTTTTCTCTTTCATTACCAATATATTTAGCTTATGGCTACAAGTCTCATACATGTCCATATATATATATATATACATCATATAATCAAAAGATACATTATATACTTCTTATTTACAAACCATATCTATAACCCCAAATGCATGTTTATTTATAATACAAAAGATGGTGTCATAATCCCATAAACCAGGTCACAAAGTCTTGTTTTGAAATGGGCACTATCTTCTCTTGTCAGCTTCTCAAACTCTATTATCTACAAGCTCCTGAACCTGCGTGAGAAAACATCATGCTAAGCCATTTCTAGCTTAGTGGTACATATTGATGTGTTCATATTTGTTATAATTTTATAGTTACTTTTAGTTGTTTAGTTTTCTTGTTTTTATATGATTTATAGATAAATTTGATATCTAATTGTGTTTTTCATGATTTTAGGTTTTAGGTGGAAGAAAGGAGCATGAAGGATATGTTTTGATGTTGATTTGAATTATGGAGGTGTTTTGGGTGACAATGGAGTCCATTGGAGGTGTTGAGGAAACAAGAAAAATTCATGTGTAAAGAAAAGTTCATCGCGACGTCGTGACGACCATCGCGTGGTCGTGACAAGATGAAGGTTGTGTGCAGTCTGTCACGAGCTTGTGATGCCCATCGCGTGCAAGTGATGCCGTGCGAGAGGAGTCAGCAGTCAAGTTAACAGAATCGCACCTTGTCACGAGCTCGTGACGCCCATCGCGTGCACGCGACGACTTGACAGTGTAGAACACGTGGATAGCTATCAAACCCGATTTTTATCAACTCCTTTAGGGTTTTTCACTCCTATAAAAGGAAAATAACATATCTAAGAAGGGAGGCAGAGTGGAAAACGAGAGTTTTAGTCATTTAATCGATCTTTTTTTTTGAGATTTGTGAGAGACGAATTCTAGGGTTTTAAATCTCTTCATCTTCTCCTTCAAATTTCTGCACACACAAGAGGCTTCTTGGTGGGTAATTTCATTCTTCAGCAGATCAGTTGTTAGAGGAAGGAATTATTGTTGCTCATGAGGATTATTTTGATTTGGGCTTGAAGGATTGGAGAACACTAACCTCCAATTTCCAGATTTGAAGATTTAAGGGAGCACCATAACTTTTCTCTTCTTCTCAATTGTTGCTGCAATATTTGTTTGACTATGAATATTACATTGATTTGTTTAGTATTCATGTTAGGCTAAATTCTTTTTGGGAGCTTGGTTAGCAATCCCAATTTTGTAATAAACTCATTATTTTGTTGAATTTATTATTTCCATTTCAATTTAATTGCACTTAATTAATTTCTAGTTTAATGATTGATTGGCCAACAATGATTGAATTAGGAATGAATATGTTAGGGTTTGATTACTAGACACATCATCTTTAATCTAACCTAAAAATTGGATTGAACATTAGTTAATTCATTGGTTTGATTAGCTAATGCATAAGATGATCACCATGAAATATTAATTCTATGAATTTAATGCTTGGGAGGGAATGCAAAATTGGGTGAGCAAAACCGGGTACCCACTTTACATTGATTTTATTCCTTAATTACTTTTCAATTTAATTCATTGTTTAATTAATTTAGTTTTTACTCAAAATCAAATCAAACGGATTAGAGTGTTTAGGTTGCATTTCGTGTTCATTGGTAATTAAAATAATTAAGAGTCTAAGCTAGTGATTCCTTGTGAGATCGACTCCGGGAGGACACTTGCCATTCTACAATTGGCTCGTGCACTTGCGGGTTAAACCTTGAGTTGACATCACACACTTCCCTTCAAAGACCTTGAAGACAGAAACCCTACTAAAGCCTCTCATCCTGGAATGACTCCAGACGACATGAAGCTCGCAATACAAGAATGTTCACAATTGATGGTCGAAGGATTAATTCAGCTTACAAAGTCCAATTGGGCTTGCCAAGCATTTTACGTCAATAAAAGATCGGAGCAACTTAGAGGCAAGAAGAGACTTGTAATTGACTACAAGCCCCTCAACCAGTT
This sequence comes from Balakata baccata, assembly GCA_949630135.1. NCBI lineage: Eukaryota > Viridiplantae > Streptophyta > Magnoliopsida > Malpighiales > Euphorbiaceae > Balakata > Balakata baccata. The sequence continues at coordinate 1,137 of CATIWF010023726.1, read as the reverse complement.
TTTAAAAGATGACAAGTACCCATTGCCAAGGATTGACTCAATGTTTCCATTTATGGCCTCTGCAAAAGTGTTTTCAAAGTTTGACTTGAAAGCGAGATTTTGGCAACTTGGTATTGTACCAGAAGAAATATACAAGATAGCATTTTGTATTCCCAACCATCACTACGAATGGACTGTTATGCCATTTGGGCTCAAAGTGGCACCATCACTGTTCCAAAAGGCTATGATACGCATTTATGAGCCTTTGCTCCATACAGCTTTGATTTATATTAACGATATACTGATGTTCAGCCCAAATCTTGTTTCTCATCAAGAAACAGTTCAGAAGTTCATGGAATTAACAAAGGCCCATGGAGTTACGTTAAGCCCATCAAAGATGCAGCTAGCCCAGTCCACCATAGATTTCTTGGGTATGCAGTTTTATAATGGTACATACAAGCCTCAGCCACATTTGGCCCAAGAATTATTAAAGTTTCCAGATAGTCATCTCACGGTCAAACAGATACAGCAATTTCTTGGGATCGCAAATTACATCAGACAATTCATTTCACAGTACAATCATTTGGTGAAACCTCTGTATCAACTTTTGCAGAAAAAGCCATCGCCTTGGACAGCTGTTCATACCAAGTCTGTCCAAGAAATCAAGTCAGTGACTCAGAGTCTACCCCACTTGCAAATTCCCTCCACTGGATAAAGATTTTTACAGACTGATGCGTCTGATGAACATTGAGGTGCTATTCTTTTTGAACAGGTTGGCGATAAGAAAGAAGTTTGCGGATACGCTAGTGGACACTTTAAAGAAAGTGAATTACACTATCATTCAACTTTTAAGGAGATATTGGCAGTCAAATATGGAATAAAGAAATTCGAGTTTCATCTGATTGGACACCACTTCATAGTGGTAATGGATTGTTCCTCCTTTCCACGTATACTAAAATTTAAGCAGAAGACTATTCCTCACCCTTAGTTACTTCGCTAGAAAGAATGGCTTAGTCTCTATAGTTTTGAGGTGCATCATATAAAAGGAGACAAGAACTTGATTCCAGATTTCCTATCAAGACCTCAAAGTCTACAGACTGATCTTATCCTCTCTTCCACAGAAATTCCTCTCATCCTCATGGCTTCCAGTTCACAAAG
>CATIWF010023713.1:0-14001 GCA_949630135.1 Balakata baccata | reverse complement strand
TAGTTATTGTGTGAGCCATCAAAACACAAAGGAAATTTGGGTTAAGTGTTAGCCTTAGTAAAACACTTAGTTGGGAGTGAGCTATCTAAAACTCCATTTGTAATATAAGTGGTTAGATTAGTGAATACCTAATTGAGATTGGGGAGAGGAGTAGGGTTAGTTAACACCCGAACCTCTATCTCTTTTATCTTTTTAGATTCCTTGTATGTGCAAGAATTTTTATTTTTCCATTAATTCATCCCCCTTCCCCCTTCTTGGTGATTGTTTGGGCAACAATTGGTATCGGAGCAAGGTCTAGAAATCAAGTTTCATCAGCTCTCGCAAAGATCTATAATGGCCCAAGAAGGATTCCAAAGCCTTAAACCTTACTTTGATGGGTCAAACTATGCCAATTGGAAGTTTAGAATAGAGGCATACTTGGATAATAAAGGAATTGATGTATAGGATAGTGTTTGTAAGGAATGGACACCACCAACAAGGAAGAACGCTGAAGGAGAAGATGAATCTCTTCCAAGAGATGAGTGGATTGAACCACACAAAAGAGCAAATGGCAAGAAAAAAAAGGCTATGGCCATCCTAGTAAGCTATCTCTCTCTTGAAAAGTGTGGGAGAGTTCAACATTATCCAACCACCTATAGTATGTGGAGGACTTTAGAGAACTACCATGAAGGCATAAAGCAAGTTTGTTCAAGGAAGATTCAACTCTTAATGAACAAGTATGAACTCTTCAAGATGAAGCCTAATAAGACCATCACCGATATGACAAACCGCCTACTTTCCATTATCAACAACATGAAGAAATATGGAAGACATACAAGTCTTGAAGATGTAAATAACAAGATCTTGAGAAGTCTTCCACTAAAGGACTATGGTTCAAGGGTGGCGGGTATAGAAGAAGCCAATAAGGATTTGAGCACTATTCCTACTGATATGCTCATTGGCAAGCTTCTAACACATGAGATAGCTCTTATGAGGGAAAAGGAGCTTAAAAGAGAAAGAGAGAAGAAAAATCCCCTTGCCCTCAAGGCAAGCACCACCTCTTCAAAGGTTCAAGACTTGGACCTCATTAGTATTGATGGGGCAAGTGAAGAAGAGGATGAGGAGATAGCCATGCTATCTAGAAGAGTAAAGAGAATGATAGTCAACAAGTATAGGACTATCAAAAACTACAAGCAAAAGGCATCAAAATTCAAAGGCTCATCATCTAACTTTAATAAGAATAAGGAGGAGATGAAGTGCTATGAATATGGAAAGAAAGGCCACATAAAATCCGAATGTCCAAGGCTCACGAAGTACAAGGGAAAATCTTACATGAATGAAGGAGACAAAGGCCATAAAGCTATATGGGATGATCCTACATCAAGTGATGGTGAAGGGAGCCAAGAAGATGTAGCCAACTTGTGTTTCATGGCTTTGGAGGATAACTCTAATGAGGTGTGCCTCAAATCCTCAAGCAACGAAAATGTATGGCTCTTGGATAGTGGATGCTCAAGGCATATGACCGGAAATAAAAACCTCTTCACAAGTCTTAAACATGCAGATAGAGGTAAGGCTACATTTGGAAACAATGCTAAGGTTAAGGTAACTGGCATTGGTTCCATAGGACTTAATGGTATTTCAATCATAGATGATGTAATGTTTATTGATGGTTTGAAGCTCAACCTTTTAAGTGTGAGTCAATTATGTGATGAGGGAAACAAAGTCACATTTAGCTCTAATGAATGTCTAGTGGTCTCTTTAAATGGTTAAGAGATATTCAAAGGAGAAAGAGATGGCAATACTTACATAATTGACTTACACAAGTTAACTAATATTTCTTCTAGTTGTCTTATGTCTATTAGTGAAGAATCTTGGCTATGGTATAGAAGACTTGGACATGCAAGTATGGACTTAATTCAAAGCCTTAGCAAAGATGAACTAGTAGGTGGGCTCCCAAAAGTCAAATATTTGAAGGATAAGACTTGTGAGCCATGTCAAAGAGGGAAGCAACACAAATCATCATTCAAGCTCAAAAATATTTTAAGCACCTCTAGACCTCTTCAGTTATTGCATCTTGATTTGTTTGGACCTAGTAGAGTTGCTAGCTTGGGTGGAAAATATTATGCATTTGTTATTGTTGATGATTACTCTAGGTTTACTTGGATAATTTTTTTAACTCATAAAAGTGATACTTTTAAAAACTTCAAGCATTTTGCCAAGAGAGTCCAAAATGAGAAGGGATATTGTATCTATAAGATTAGAAGTGATAATGGCAAAGAGTTTGAAAATGATATTTTTGAAAACTATTGTTTAGAAAATGGTATTTCTCATGATTTTTCCACACCAAGAACTCATCAACAAAATGGGGTAATTTAAATGAAAAATCAAACATTGGTAGAAATGGCCAAAACAATGGTTAATGAGTATGGTCTACCAACCTACTTTTGGACAGAAGCGACTAATACCGTATGTTATATTACAAACCGTGTTTTCAAAAGACCTATTTTAAATAAAACCTCTTATGAGCTTTGGAATGGAAGAAAACCCAAGATTTCATATCTTAGAGTATTTGGTTGCAAATGCTTCATATTAAACACCAAACCTTGGAAAATTTGCCTCAAAATCAGATGAGGGCATATTTCTTATTTACTCCACCTCTAGCAAAGCTTATAGAGTCTTCAATAAAAGAACATTGGTTGTAGAAGAGTCTATGCATGTTGATTTTGATGAATCCTATAGACTTGATCTTGGGAATGGTATTCCTTTGGATGATGTTATAGGTTCCATGAAGAATCTCAACCTTGATCAAGTGGAATAAGAGAATTCAACAAAGAAGAATGATCTTGATAAGGAACAAGAGGAACAACCTCAAGAGGAGGAGCAACTCCAAGCTCAAGAGCAAGAAACCAATGAGCTACCAAAGGAGTGGAGGTTTGTAACAAACCACCCAAAGAAGCAAATCATCAGTGATCCTACAAAAGGTGTAAGTACTCGTTCCAAATTTCTTAATTATAATCTTGCTTGTGTATCTCAAATTGAACCAAAGTCAATTGATGTAGCTTTAGATTATGAGAGTTGGGTGATTGCTACTCAAGATGAAGTCAACCAATTTGAGAGGAATAAGGTTTGGACCTTGGTTCCAAGACCTAGGGACTACCCAATTATTGGAAGTAAGTGGGTCTATAAGAACAAACTAGATGAAGATGGTAACATAACAAGAAACAAGTCTATATTGGTTGCCAAAGGGTATAACCAAGGCATTGATTATAATGAAACCTTTGCCCCCATAGCAAGATTAGAAGCAAATCATATTTTATTAGCATATTCATGTCGCATGAATTTCAAGCTTTTTCAAATGGATGTAAAAAGTGGCCTTTTAAATGGTTTTATATTGGAGGAAGTCTATATTAAACAACCTCTTGGTTTTGAAGATCATGCTTTTCCAAACCATATCTATAAACTCACTAAGGCTTTATATGGATTAAAGCAAGCCCCTAAAGTTTGGTATGGAAGACTTACTGCATTTCTTATAAATAATGGATTCTCAAAAGAGCATATTGATACAACTCTTTTTATTAAAAACTATAAGCATGCCACTCTTATTGTTCAAATTTATATTGATGACATTATCTTTGGGTCTACTAATGAGAATTTTTGCCAAGAATTTGCTAAGTGTATGACTAGAGAATTTGAAATGAGCATAATGGATGAGCTCAAATTCTTCCTTGGACTCCAAATTAAGCAAAGCAAAGATGACATCTTCATCAACCAATCCAAGTACACTAAGGAATTGATCAAAAAGTTTAGGATGGATGAATGCAAGAATGCTAAAACTCCAATGGGTACATCAACAAAATTAGACAAAAATGAAAAGGGTAAAGCTATTGATGAAAAGCTTTATAGAGGTATAATCGACTCACTTCTTCATTTAACCGCCTCTAAACCCAATATAACGTATAGTGTATGCTTATGTGATAGATTTCAATCATGTCTTAAAGAAGCATATTTTAATGCGGTAAAAGGAATTTTAAAATATCTTCATGGCACCATGCATTTATCATTGGTTTTTTGGATGCCGACTACGCTAGTAGTCTTTTGGATAGAAAAGGCATAACCAGAACTTGTCACTTTATTGGTGAATATTTAGTATCTTAGAATAACAAGAAATAAGTTTCAATTGCCTTATTGTTTTACTAAAGAAGAAATTTTAGAATCTCCAGACCAGCCAAGGGTTGTATTTTCTAGGTGAAAAAAAAAACTTGTACCTGCATGTTTAGTCTCAACTATAAAAGCATTCAGAATTATTAAAGGAGGATATGAGGCATACTTGGCATGTAACTGACACTAGGACCATTAATAGTCTATTTGAAAATATATCAGTGGCGAGAGAATTTTCTGATGTATTTCCAGATGATATACCTAGATTACCACCTGATAAAGAGATGGAATTCACTATTGAGCTGGTACTAAGGACAACACTGATATCAATATCACTTTATGGAATGGGCCCAGTTGAATTAAAAGAACTAAAAATCCAGTTGCATAAACTATTAAATGATGCTATGTGATATGATGATGAAAAAAATATTGCTCTCATTGTAAACAGGATCTTACGTATTATTTTTATGTCATGTATGATAACTTGACATAAGAATATATGGTATCTAAAGGTATAAGGCATTACAACAAATGTCAAAATAGATAAGCTACAAAGGAAATGTGGTTGTCTTGACTATGCCAAATGGTAGGGCTACACAAAAATTAATCAAACTAACCAATCCGAATTGATCCAATTCAATATAAATTGAAAATAATAGTTTGGATGGTTACTTAAATGGTTATGGTTCTAAAATTTTTATAAACTGATTTTTCTATTTTGTTTTGGATTAAAAAATATAAATCCATCTGAACCAAACCAATAATATAATGTATTTTTTAAAATATATATATACATGATATATTAATATCAACAATTTTCCGGTTTTCTAAAATTAAACTTCTTAATTACGAAACATATTTTTTAATTCTTTATAGAGAAACAAATTAACTTTTAACCTTAGTACATTTTCATTGCTTAGTGTTCTTTTTAATTGTATTTATTAAAAAATTTTACTTGCATCATCTATTTTTCATATCAATAAAGTATGTATTAAATAATTCTATTTATTTTTTAAATGTCTTTTTATTTGTATTTATTAATTATTTTCTTCGTTCTAAATACCTGAGTTTTTCTATTTTGTGAACAAATTAACAAAAAGAGTATAATTTTAAAAAACCAATTTATCAATTGTAATTGATTGACTTCATATTATATTTTACGTTAATGTTTGAATGTTTATGATATTTTAATTTGTCCATTCATTTATTTGTCAACCGACCAAACCAAACTGAATCCAAATAGCATTGGTTTGGATATTTTTAATCATGATTGGTTTGGTTAAAAGTTGAGTAATTGAAAAAATCGACTTTATTAGTTTGGTTATAGATTGTTAGTCTAAACCGACCAAACCGAACAATGAACACTCCTACCAAATTGTAATCTTTTTGCTTTTTCAACTAGACAATACTTACAAACAGACAAATTTATTTTATCAACAAAACCAAAAAGACCAGCCTTTGCTAATCTATTTAAGCAATTTTGCCCAATGTGTCCTAATCTAGCATGTCATTTAACATCATCATTTAATAAAACATTACTAGAATTGATGACAACAAAGATAGAAGCATTCACATTTATAGGAATTGTATCCAATACAATAAAATCATCCAACAAATAACCAAAACCATAAAAACATTATCCAACAGTGTTTTCATACAACTATTCTCAAACACAATCTTAAAACCAAGTCCTAACAGATAAAGTCCATAAACTAAATTTCATCTAACTTCGGGAGCAAAAAGCACATCATGATTAAAAGTGCATCCTTCCTGCAACACCAACTTGCAGGTACCAATCCCAAGCACACTCATAGAAACATTATTCCCTATATAAATAGAAGTGGCCATAGTTCGGTTTGAATCGAACTGTAACCATCCCCTCTAAGGCTCTAGGCCAGTTCCATCAATTTTAAAACTAGAACAGTAGGTTCCGATTCCTAATCGGCAATTTACAGTTTTGAATCATTAAATTTAAAAAAAATAAAAATATATTTTTTAAATTTGTAAAACCCCTCTACAACCCAAATTTACTGACCTCTTTCCCTTTTTTTGCTTAGTGTTGCCCCCCCCCCCCCCAACCTATTGACTAACATGACCCCTCTCCCTTCTAACTGACTAACTGTTATAGATGTGCTCAAAAGGCAATCGCCTCAAGCACTTAGTGTACACATTCATAAAGGCATTCTTTCATTATATTAGTATTTATTTGCATATGAATTGATATAGATCTTAAACTAATTAATGAAATTCCATGATATGAAACATAGCATGAAGGAAATCATGATGGGATCATGATAATGAGATTCCTATTATGTGTAATTATGTTAATATCCAAATTATCCCTAGACATAGGATCAGCAAGATGAGACATTGTTGATTCGAATAGACTAGCACATGTTATACTCCTTGATTGGATCAAGCAGTAGATCTCATAAGTTGCAAACATGAGATGTTCAAAGTTAACATATGGATGCTTGCTAAGAGTACTCAAGTATATTGGATGACCTGCTATGACACAATCATATGGATTATCTATTCAAATGTCAATGATAGTCTCATCATAGCAATGGGGCAAGTATCCTTAGACTTAAGGTACTCAAGGATATCTTGGATACTGATTTTGTGCTTTGACTCCATTCCTTGTTGTCTTATAGAGGTCACTCATAGGGTGGTGATTGGGTAGCCAATAGAGGATTCACCACTCCTGATAGAGGGAGAGTATACCCACGACCTCTTATCGGGGTCATTACTCGAGAATCTATGGACAGAGTGGAAATGTCCTGAAGATGGTCTTCAGTGACATGTCTAATAAAGTAATGAGTTCCAAGGACAAGATCTAGCATCACTTGGGCTAGGTATGATGTAGTTAGTCTAGCGGGAGCTGACACATAGTCCATGTTCTGAACCAAGTGGGGTATAGGATGGTGAAAGGACGAATTGCATATATTGTTGTCTATGGAAAGGTTTCGTAGTCAAACCATTGCCTTTCCGGTCAATTGGGGATCATGATGTGTTGCTAGATACCGCTCATGATTTGCTTAAATTATTTGATAATTTAAATGGTCAACATAACCGGGAACCTAATAGGTCACATGCTTTGGAGATGTAAAGAATGAGTAAAATGGCTTTGGATGAGATCCAAAATATGAGAAAATTATTTTGAGTCGGTTCGCAGGGAAAAATTGCTCAGGAAGGTTGACGGGCCCACTGGCCTGGCAGGCCTGCCGATTGACCTGCCAAGCAGGCCAGCTGGGCCTGCCCAACAGGCCCAAGCGGGCTGATGCTCGCGTGCCAGCACACAACATCACCCCAATTTTCCTATAAATTGGCCAAATCACTATTCATGACTCTTCATTTTCTTTTCTCTTCAATTTTGATCTAGTTTTCTGATTTTTTTTAGATCTAAAAGACTCTGAAAGACAGAAAATATACAAGGAAGAATTTTTTGGAAAAGAAAAATTATGGAGACAAGAAAATTAAAGAGTTTAATTTTTCTCTCAAATGAATATACACCATTGCTAGCACTTTGAGGTATATTCAAGCCATCTCTCTAGTGGTTTCATCCTCTCATCTTCATGTGGATATTGTTAGAGACAATAAAAAATTGGATTGTTGTGGTTTGCTACAACCCAACAAGGTGAGAAGTTGAAGAAAAATCAAGAAATTATAAAGGTATAATTTCATAATTTTCTTTGGTTAAATTAGTTTTAATTGGGACAAATAGAATCCTTTGATTCGGGTTTTGAAAAATTTTATTTTCTGCTGCATGATATGTATATGATACATACTTAAAACCCATTATTGGCATCAGAGCTACCTTGTGCCATTAAAATTAATTTTAATTTAAGATGCGATTGGATTACATGAATTTGATGATTTTAGATCTTTTGACTTTTAAAATTGAAATTATTTTGTAACATTTTTTTTACATATTTTTCTTTCTATGATCTGATCATGAGATGATTGAGAATGATTATATTGATCGAAAAATGGTTTGAATATGTTTCAAATAATTAATTTCAAATTTATTACAATATTGCTGAAAATTGCATTGTTGATGTATATGTGAAGTTGTTTGGATTAATTTTTTGCGTTATTCATATTTTTCTTGTAATTTGATTATGGAAAAATTATTTAGACATATTGAAAATTTGTTTAAACCTCTAGAAGTGTCCAATAATTAATTAAAAACTGTTTTAATTAATTTTTCAAACAAATACCGAAACAGGGTTGTTTTGGGTACCCGGCAGGACTATTTTGATTGAATTTTTTTTTTGTATGTGAATATTTCATTTTTAGCACCTTGAAATATTTTTTATATGATTAAAAATATGTTATTTTGATGTTAGATTTATGCCAAAATTAATTTGCTTGAATTATATTTCCAAATTAATTCTAAACGGTAAATGGGTCGTTTTGAGTGTCTTATGTGTTGGTTCGTCTGTCTTAATAATTTTAGCTTATACCAAAATTATATTGATGGACTTGAGCAGATAATTAGAATGATGATTTCAAGTTCTATAAATTTTGGGAATTTTTTGGAAATTAATTTTGAATTAATTTAAGTTGAGCAAATAGCATATCTAATATGACTAGAAAGTGGCATATATGTTAAAATTAAATTGTTTAATTTTTGACATTATAATAATTTGATTTTAAGGCTAATTAATTCTAAAAATATGGAATTTAATTTAATTTGATTAATTATTAAATTCCACATTAAAATCACATATAAAATTAAATTGATAGAAACAATAAAAGTATGCAATTTTTGTTCAAATGTTGAATCGACTTTCAATTTTGTAATCCAAAATTATCACTACCTATTTTATTTTAATTTTATACATTAGAGAATGCATGCTAAGGATGTATGAAAAGGCATAATAGATGATTATAGACTTAGGCCCAATGTGATTGAGCATGCATGAATTTTGTTTTATGGTAAATAGGGTCTGTGTGTCTCTACCTATCTCTTCTTTCTCATGTATTTCTTTATGTATTAGAGAATGCATGCTAGGGATGTATAGAAAGGCATGATGGATGATTAGGGACTTAGGCCCAATGTGATTGAGTATGCATGAATTTTGTTTTTATGATAAATAGGATCTGCATGTCCCTGCCTATCTCTTCTTTCTCATATATTTCTTTTTTCATCTTACTCTCCTCAAATGTAAATTGAGATTTTCTATTTTTGAAATATGTAATTAGATTACATAGAATTAGGATAGAATAGAAATACAAAGGAGCAAGAAGTAAAGGAGATGATGACATAAACAAAAAGACTTAGAAGTAGGAATTTGATTTCTATATTTGGATTGTAATTCATTCATATACCTAGGTAAGACCTAATCAATCTCTTTATGGCTCAAGAGATTGATTTTAATATGTCCATAATCATGACATATAGTTAATTTAACTGTCTTTATATATCCATATGATGAATGTATGATATATAAAAGCATGCAATAATAACATGACGAGACTAAATTAACAAAATCTCTCGCTAAACAAACAATTATGTCTTACACCTTCTATTAATATGGAGAGAACCAGAGTTCTTCTAGAGTTAGAGTTATTGAGTTGCTTCAAGCTCACTCTATAAGAATATGTTCGAGCCATTAAAATTAGATTTCATGATTAATGGGTTGGACTTAACCAAAATCATTTATTTGTTGGATTTGTGCCAAGGTCAATATGCATTAGAGGCAAAGTTGGGTAAGTGTATATGAGATGTGCACATATTAAGAGTTGATAGCCCAATGTGTGTGCGCATAAATTAGTTGATAGCACAAGATTCAATAGTTGCACGGATATGCAATTAGTATGAATTAGATACCTACCAATTAAACTAAGGATGGTTTATTGAGTTATCTCAAGGTCATTCTTAGCAAATTGGATATCGACCCACTAGGAAGACTTACATCTAATTCTTTTGGATCCATAGTGAGGGCCATGGGTTCACAATAGAATAGTGGGAGCCATAATGCATTTTATTAAAGACCTAATATCATGCATTTACTCATATACACACTTCTACAATCTCGATCTTTACATCTAATTTGTTGGAATCATATTATTCAATATGAATCAAAGTGTAATCATGAGTCATACATTTTGACTAACCTAAGTTTCCTTGACTTGCATAAAACTGAGAATGGTTCTCAAATCTAAAGGGTTGCCAAAGTCTCGAAATAGTTATTTTTCTTCCCTTAATGCTTGAGATGCAAGTGTTATGAACAATTTGCATACAAGAAGTACTTGAATAATAATGGATTGGTCCTAAGTTGTTCAAACTTCAAAAATAGCATGAAATGGATGCAAAACCATTATGTATCATCTTAGAAAGATGGCCAATGAACAAGCTCATGCTGAGTGATATGAGATATCGAAATTGCTCTACCACTCCAAGATGATAGAAGGGAGATCTAAAATGTAACATGCATTATAGATAAAAGGAAAAAGTAGAGAGATATCTTAAAAGGTATTTTCATTATAGCAAGAGTTGCAAAATAGAAATGGAATAAGAAAGCTTATTTTGATTTTTTTCAAGAAGTAGAAGAGAAGGCATATAGATGCACTTTCTACTTCAAGTAAATTTGATAAAGAGTATAACATTATTTCTTATAATAATACATGAGTATTAGATATTGCATGTAGGTCTCACATATACTAGATATGCAAGACCAAAGAAACAATAGAAAGCTTAAGAAAGAAGAGTCAAAACTGTGCACATTAGCCATATAGTAAGAGTTGCTGCAATAGCTATAGAGGCTTAAGTTTCAACACTCTCTAGTAAGCTTGTTTAAAGGTTTAAACAATTGCAATTCTGTTTTAGTTTATGAATAAAGAATATAATTTTGTTTAATAGTTAAACAAAAGTTTTTCATTTGACTATTAAGAAAAATTGTTGTTCTATGTAGTCAACTAAAATTCCTTATGAAACTAAAATATTATGCAGTAGAGTTTATAATCTTGAAATGTTTGACTCTATCCTTAATATCAAATTTAAAGAGTTGATGACCAAAAACCATATATTATGGCATTGTCAACTTGGGCATATAAAAGAGAATTACATGAAGAGTTATAGTAACTTGGGGTCATTTGATTGTGAAACATGTGACACGTGTGAATTTCATTTACTAAGCAAGTTAACAAAATCACTTTTTAGTGAAAAAGAATGAATATGCAAATGGATTTATGGACTTTGTACATATAGATGTATGTTGACCAATGTTCATACGTGCCATAACTGGTTTTATCTACTTCATTACCTTAATTATGATCTCTCATAATTCAAGTATTTGTATATGGTGAGATAGAAATTTGGAAACTTTGAAATGTTCAAAGAATTCAAAAATGAAATAGAGGAACAATTTAGTAAAAGTATTAAGACACTTAAATTAGATCAAAGTGAAATAATACTTAAACTAAATGTTTCAATGTCATATAAGAGATAATAAGATTTTATCTGAATGAACCATATCTTATATGTCATAGCATAATGATGTGGCTAAAAGAAGTATTCAAACCTTGTTAGACATGGTAAGGTACATAATAAGCCTTTAAAATTCCTTAAAGTTCCTTTTATGGTCATGCACATGGGATTATGTTTATGTGATAAACATAATACCTTATCAGTCAATTAATGTTGTTCCATATAAGATATAAAATAACATAAAATCTACTCTTTCATAAATGAAAGTTTAGGATTATCTTACTTAAAAGAAGTAGATAATGTTGAATTAGTTAAAATCTAAATCTAACCCTATGTCTGTATGTTGGATATCCAATGAGAGTCAGTTGGTTATCAGTTTTACCACTGTTTGAAGCAAAACGTGTTTGTTTCAAACAAAGCTATCTTCCAAGAAAGAGCTTCTTCTATAATAAGGTAGTGGGAGCAAAAATGAACCTGATAAGGTTCAAATATATACTCAAGTAGACACAAATCAACTGATAAAGCTCAAATATGTTATTCATATAGATAAAGTAATAGTAAGACCTTATCAAACACAAGAGCTTCATAAGTAATGTAGGATATGAGTTGTTCCCAAGAGATATAGATCTCTTATAAGTGAATAAAATGGTCGTATTACTCATAAAGGATCATGAGCCTGCTACTTATGAAGAGACTCTGAAGAGTTCATAATATAACTAATGGCCATAAGTCGATATGGATTCCATGACTATAAACCAAGTAGGGACTTTGGTTGACCACCTAATGGGACAAAGCCCTATTGGATATAAATGGGTCTTTAAAAAGACCGACATGGAACGTAATGTAGTTGCCTATAAAGCTAGAGTTAGTAGTTAAAAGACATCGTTAAAAATAAAAGTTGGCTTTGATAAGACTTTTTACTCCATATACTATGCTTAAATCCATCATATTACTCCTAGTCATTGTTATTAATTGTGATGAGATTTTGTAAATGAATATGAAGGCAGGTTTCATTTTGGAAATCTAACTTAAGATATGTACATAACATAACTTAAGAGATTCATATCTAATGATGATGAAACAGGATGCAAATTGCAAAATCCATTGATGGATTACTCAAACATCCGGGAGTTAAAACATCTAAATTGATAAGATAATCAAAGAGTTTGTTTTCTCACAAGATGTGGATAATTCGTGTGTTTTCAAGAAGGTTAGTGCGAGTGCTATTTTGTTCCTAGTGAAGTATATGGAAGACATACTATTAGTAGGAAATGATCTCTCATTTCTAAGTTAGTCAATTTGTTACTCTAAAATAATTATCCAAGAAGGATTTTAAAAGTAACCTGCTAAAAAGGGATTAAGATCTATAAAGATAAATCTAAGAGTTTACTCATTATTTCTTAGTCTACATAGCTAAGATGCTAAAGTGGTTAGCATAAAGTAGTCTATGAGAGGATCTATTCATATGAATGATAGGATTACCCTCTCTAAGTCTTTAAGACCAAAGATATAAGATAAATAGACTAGCATGGATGAGATTCCATAAGTCTGGTCTATTGGATTCATTATGTACTATGCTATGTACTAGGCCCAATGGATATCATGCTATGAGTGTCATGAGTGGATATCAATATGATCCCATCAAGGGATTATGGGTGACTGTCAAGAACATCCTTAAATACTTGAGAATGATTGAGGATGTATTCTTTGTTTAAGGAGATAGTAAGCTTAAAGGTAAGCAGGATTATGGATGCCAACATCCAATTCGATAAGGATAACTTTAAAGCCTAGTTGGGCTATGTATTCACATTAAATAGTTATCTAGTCAATTGGAAAAGTTCCAAACAGATGATGACTGATGATTCCACAACTCAAAGTACATTACAGCTTCCAAGGTAGCTGAGGAAGTAGTTTGGAAAGGGAATTCATCAAAAGATAGAAGTGATTCCTAGTATTGTAAGTTCAATATGATTTAAACAATAATAGAACCACTGCATATGCAAAGGAATCATGGTATCATCAAAAGGTCCAAACATATACTCAATCTTATCAATTGATTTTAGAAATCAATGGTAGATGTGATGTAATGAGAGAAAGAGTTCCCACTGATCAGAAAATATCTTATCAAGTCACTAGACCAAAACCCCAAAAGTAATATGATATTCATATCCATGCCTATAGTGTAATGTACAAAGGCGATTGGCTTTAGTGCAAGTGGGAGATTGTTAGAGATGTGCTCAAAAGACAATCGCCTCAGGCACTTAGTGTATACATTCATAAAGGCATTCTTTCATTATATTAGTATTTATTTGCATATGAATTGATATAGATCTTAAACTAATTAATGAAAGTCCATGATATGAAACATAGCATGAAGGAAATCATGATGGGATCATGATAATGAGATTCCTATCATGTGTAATTATGTT
>CATIWF010023702.1:0-17054 GCA_949630135.1 Balakata baccata | reverse complement strand
TTTGCAGACGTGACACTTTTAATTCAACGTGGCTGGCTGAAATGATTTTTTTTAAAAAAAAAATTTAAAAACTAATATCTCTTGTATATCAGATCCGGTGCGTTTTGCATCACTTAAGCAAAAAGACCACCATCTTCAAAGAGACCTTCAACCAGCAATAGTTCTCATGTTAAATCTCTTGCATAACTTTTGAGGCTATATATTAGGTGCAGAATCAAGAAGAAGCAAAAGAATTGACAGTTTGAACATGAACTATTCCAGGGGGAATACTGTTGACCATACTAGAATTGCAGGGCAACATTAAAGTACTAGTACCAGCATTCGTCCCTAAGTAACTTCCATCCATCGGAATCATCTATGAGGAGCCACTACTAGCATCTGATTGGAACGATATAGTATGCCGATTGAGCCCATAAGCCAAGATTTCTTCTCAGTGAAAGCCTGAGTTCGGCTCCGCAGCCATTTTCACTCTTGTAAAATTCTCTATCAAACAATAATCGAAGTGGACCACTAGAATTTGGAATTCACAACATTTTATTTGTCAAAATTCATAAACTCGTACGAAATTAAATGTTATAGAGCACGCAACAATTTAAGAATCATTGAAAAAGAAAAAAAAAAAAAAACTCCTCAACTGACAATCGAATTAACCAATTACAAGAAATCAAAAAGATTAAACTCAATTGAACCCTAGAATTCCAACAAGGAAACTACATTACTTATTTGAAAAAAGAAAGGACAACAAAAATCCAATAAATCATACTCAAATACCTAACTAAAGTGACAACTTGAAACTGGAGAAAGGGAATTGAGGAGATACAGTAAGCAAAGAAATTCCAGAACAATCCAGTATATCTCATGCTTGAGACCAAGTGCAGAATCAAGACGAGAAGAAGCTGAAGAATTGATAGCATGAACATGGCTGGTTGAAAGTCTTTTAACCCTATTTTATCGAAGAAGAAGATCTTTTTGCTTAAATGGTGCAAAGAGCATTGGATCTGACGTGTAAGATACATTACCTTTTAAGGTTTTTTTTTTAAAAAAAAAATATTATGGCAAGCCATGTTGGATTAAAAGTGTCGTCTGTTCAACTTTTTGACGCTTCAAATGGCCGGAAGATAAATTTGAAAAGAAAATGTTACTACGGTTATTTATTGAAAATTTTTTATGATACATGTTCAAATGGTTAAAAGCCTAATAGTTTGGATATTTTTTGGTAATTAATAAAAAGAAAAAACTATCGCTTATGTGTAAATTATAGCCAACTCAAGCTTATAAATGAGCCAAAAAAAAATTAAAAGGAATTTTCGTCCTGCAACATTTTTTTATTGTTTTTTTTAATATTACGGATGGTTTTTTTTATTTTCATATTCACCAACTTGATTTTCATCTATACTCACTTTTTTTTCCTTCTTTTTTTTGTTCTTTATTGTAATTTTGTCTTCTCTTGGCAACCTTTACACTATTTTTGTCATAGGTATACAGATTTGATCATCCAAGCCTTTTCATTTTCTTCAAGATTTGTCATCGCAGACTTTCTCTTGTTTCCGATCTGGTCTTCTTCGATCATGTTGTCCTTCTCCCTCCCGTCCCTCCTCCCTTCTTCAAAGAAGAGAAAAATTACCACTGAGATTCATGATGATGCTACAATTACTTTTATGATTTGACTTTCACTCTAAGTTCAATGAGTTCGTCAGGTTGCTCTAAGAGGAAGCTTTGAAATTGAATTTATTTATTTACTTTTTTTGAATTTTTGTCTATCTTATTATTGATTTCTTTCTTCTTCTTTTTTAGTAAAAATCACTAAGATATCCTCAAAATATATCCAAGGTATTCTCCAAATATTCTTAAGGTATTCTAATATATACCTAAGGTATATCAGACTTTATGACATTTGTTCACAATTGTTTTAGTCCAAGGTATTCCCTGTATCTGCCCAAAGTATACTGAATTTTATAGTTTTTGTTCACAATTGTTTTAGGTCCAAGGTATCCTCAAGATATACCAAATGTATGCCCAAGATATACCGGACTTTATAGCATTTGTTCACAATTGTTTTAGGCCCAATGTATACCAGACTTTATAGGTTTTGTTCATATAACTATTTTAAATCTAATGTATCTTCAAGATATACCCGAGATATGACCAAGGTATATCAGAGATTATCTTATGTTCTGCTAAGTACTTTAATCCGAAAATATATTCGAAATATATTTAAAGTATACAGGAAGTGCTTGTGTAATTGTAGAAAATATTTTGAAATAAAATTGAAAAAAATATTAATAAAATGTAAAATTGTAATTAATTTTTTTTTGTATTTATGAAAAATACCCAAAAAAATTATGAATATAGTACAATGGGGACACAGGTACCGGGGAAAGTAGTAATTAATGTAGCCAGCTTTTATAACATAGAAAGGCTCGAATCTGAGTAATTCTTAAAACTTTTACCATCCAAATGTCTATGTGAGGGCAGCTTGCACCGTCACACAACGATCCAAGTCGATAAGATTGTGAAAATTTTTGTCCTCTGCAATTAGCTTTAGCAGCTTTTATTTTACTTGCTCTTATATACTCGGACACAAACCGTTTTTACAATCATTCAGACTCTCATATAAATATTTTTTTTTTGTCAAAATTAACTTGATTTTTATCTCAATTTTCTTATGGCATCCGGCTCTAATATTTGGCATGTTTTGCTATTTTTTTCATCTTGCTACTCATAATTGATTATTAGTCAATTATGTCTTCTGTAAAGTTTGTAAAAATGTGTATAGTGTCCACTGATGTTGACTTAATAAAGAAAAATATTTAACTTTTTTAATTGTATTATGTCAACATCAAATGACTATATGTTCGGTTTTGCGAATTGAACATAAGATTAATGGACAAAAAAAATGAATTAGAATGACAAAATGATAAAAAAAAAAAAAGATAGAGCAAAATGACAAAACATGCAAAATACAATAGACGGTATGCCTTGTGCATTTTCTTATTTATATATCTTTTTGCCACATATACAACCTAAACAGAAAAAATAACTCTCCAACCCCAGCAGCAGCAGCCAACAATCCTGGAAAATGCTAATGATTTTGGAGAAAAGGAGCGAATGAGTTTGATCCTTGAAGGTTTCCTTGTCACCAACAAATTTCCTATTGTAATCTTTGGCTATTAGCCTATTAACTATATATGTTGTTTCTTATTTCTCTTTCGATCTTAGCTATGGAGTAAATTAGATTCTGATGTTATATTTAGCATAACTAGTTCTCGTTGTTAATCCAAAAAGGTATTTATATCTCATCTTAATACCCAAAATCTCTGAACAATTTCTGGATAGCACTATCATCATCTAGATCATATATATCTGGGCTAGAAGAATTAATTTAGTTTTTTATTTAGCAACCAATAGTCATCAGAACATTAAAAATTAAGAATGTTGCTAATGAATTCATGGATAAGAGCTCCAGAACCAGCTCAAGCATTAATCGGTAACAAAACAAATGAAAAGAATCGAAGATGGAGTTATCAGTCTAGTCATCCAAACAGAATCAAATAATTATTTGAGCAGTGACCCAGCAAAGGAAGGGAATCCTTGCAGACAACCGAGTTGTGCACGACATCAGAGCAAAGAAATATAGAAGCATGGATAGTCACACAAAGTCACAGACATGGAACTAAATGATAGAAATTATCACAACGAGATACATGATCATCAGCAGATGGTCTCACTTTATTCATGCCTTTGGAACAGTATAACCTGAAAATGAATGACACCGTTAATTAGAATATTTCTGTGAATTATAATTAAAACTTTGAAACTACAAATTCTAATATTCGGATATGTCCGAAAATTAATAGAATGATCAAAGAAAGACAAAAATTTACGTACTTCCGCACTTAGTGCCAGGAGCTACATCCTTGCCGCACAATTTTGCTACAATGAAAACCTTCTCCATGCTGATCAAATCTTGGATTTGTTTAGTAACCAGTGAGCACACACAGAGCACGTCCGCTTTCTTCACCACTGCGCAACAATTATCTGTGGGATTCAGCATCGGCCCATCTTTTACCACAAACTTCTTACATTCGGTTACCAGGTTTATAACATCATTCTCACAGCTCAATGCCACAGCAGTTTCACACCAAATCAGTAGTCCGCCTATTACTAACATTCCCATGCCCAACCAACTCAGCCTTGATCTCAAGCTTCCCATCTTAATTAATTTTTCCCCCAGCTAAACAAACTTTCGAGTGTCTCCTTATGTATATTATTGTATTGGATCAATGATATAGTGGTCTATAATCTCTCTATATATACACAAGGAGGTGCTTACGGCTTGAAAAAATATTGGGAAATTATCTTTGCCCGTGACGAATATTCTTGGAATTTTTTGAAATGATTTTTCTAAACCAGACCTCTGAAGCCCATAATCTATTCAGACAATGATCAACACAAATTTGTACGTATATATCTAATAGCATGTGCTAGCTTCACATGCATTTGTCTTTCCTTGAAACCATGTGCATTCTTGTCTTGATCATGGAAGAATGTGTTGTTATAAATCTTAATTTGCACATCTCACACATCCTAATTCTTGATTTCGGGTACTTGGGAACTTGCTTCCTTTGTTTTTTGTTTGAAAAAAAAAATAATAATAAATCAATTAATACATTTTTTTGGCTGCTAAAGGAATCTCCACTAACACGAAAACTTAAAGGAAACAAATTATGTTGCTTTATATGAATGAAAATAAACTTAAAAATAAGATGGTACTTCTTTTTCGGTTTTTTATTTGTTGGCTAAATTTTTCTCAGTAATCCAAAGCATAATGCATGCTACCGCAAAAGGAAGCAAAATAATTTTCCAAGATTTAATAGCTGTATATCCAGTGATGCGGTTAGAACTCAAGATTTCTTGTTAAATTGAAAACAAATTGCGTCAATTTATCCATACTCTCTCAAATAAAAATAAAATAGCATTTTAGTTGTTCCCTTAATCGACATTAAGGGATGTTGATCGAATTTTCTCATTATAACCTGGTTGCATGTCAGATAGTAAGAAGGATCAAGTGTATGATCTTGTTGTTGGAATTTTTGAAGTTGCTATATCTGTTGATCTGTTAATTTGTTTTCTAGAGTATCAAGGGCCATAAAATTTTAAAATGTTTAAGAAGCTTAATATCCAAATTATTTAAGAGGCTTTGTAGAAATTTTGATAAATTTTAAGACTAAATTATAATAATATTAAATATAATGCTTTTAATTTAGTTCATATTATTAATTAAATAATAATATTTTTTCGATTCATAATTATATAATAAAACTTTAAATATATTAATAAAAAATATTATGCATAAAATAAATAACTAAAATGAAGATATTTAAATTGTATAGAAAATAGCATTCTGATAATTCGTCACTTATTAAAAATCCGTCGCAGATTAGTTTGCGTCGTTATATATCATCGGTGATGAGTTGTAAAATCGCAACTTTCAGTGACAGCATTCTGTCAATTGGACCAAAATCAATTTATAGCTCAAAATTCGGACCCGGGCCTTTTTGTGAACTTTGGAACCCATATTTTCAAGACGAGTCTTTTGCCATCGAGTTTGAAAAAATGACGCCGTATGGCTTTTTTTAAAAACTATTTTCTAAAATAACGTTGCTTTATTTCTTTTACTAAAGTGCCCCTTCACATTTTTTGCATTTTCCTATTACATCCTTTGTATTAAAATAAATCATATTGGAAATAAATTCCTAATTTCTGTCCTTCAATCAGAATATCTCCTTCTTTTTTTCTCTCTTTGGTTTCCTTTTTTGATTGAATGTCTTACCACTTTCCTTTCATTTGCTTTTACTTGCTTTAGTAGTTTTGATATAGAATTTCTGCTCCATGAAAAGGTAATGAAGAAAAAAGAAATAACCACAACTTGTTGAATATTAAGTGGAAAGAAGAAATCATATATAATGAACTAAATCGAAAGAAGTTTGTGTTGTTTATTACTCAAACACCAATTTGGAATATGATTCAATTACATAACTTTTTTCTACTTTTTCTTTCACTTTCATATGAATAGTAAAATTTTGAATAGTAGTGACATCTAGTTTGTTTCATTGAGTTTTTTTTTTTTTTAATATAATTTAACCTGACTATTTTCTTTATTCAATGCAAAAAATAAGATGGGGAGGTTGCTGGAATCTCTACTAGTGTTTTGGTTCTCATAAAAATAGCAAGCAAATTTGGTTTCACAATTAAAAATAAATTAAATTTGCACATGATTTCATAACATATAACACCAATATAATATGTATATAATAAACATATACTGTATGGTAGAAAATAAATTAAAATGCAATATATGTGCAGGAAATTGTATCATACAATACTAATACAACTTGCATATAACAAATATATAACTTAGCATGTGTGAACGAAAATTATTCATTATTAGTATTAATTATGAATAATTTTTGTTTATATGTAATCTACGTATAGCAAGAAAATGACAAATAAAATGTGTATGGTAGTTATTTTAAATAAATTTTATATAATTATTGATTGCTTGATTTTAGAGATTTAAACAAATTTATATCTTTAAAATTAGTAACTGCTTATTATTGTCACTTCTTTATTTTTTTTATACTCATTCTACTAATATTTAAATATGTTATATCTTAAAAAAAATTGTATTTCACAACATTGAATCAATACATGATTAAAATACATTCTTGTGTTCATTTTGGTGTTACACAATTTGACTTCATCATTAAAAATAAATTATATTTGTGCAAAATTTTGTATCATATAATACTAATCTAATATGCATATTAAAACATATAACTTGATCTATGTAAATAAAAATTATTCATTATTAATATTAATTACGAATAATTTTTGTTCATATATAACATACATATAGAAAAAATAACAAATAAAAAACATATATGTTATTTTAAATAAATTTTACATAATTAATGTTCTCTTGATTTTAAAAATTTAAATTAATTCATATATTAAATTAGATAATTGTTAATAATATTAAAAAAAAAATACAAATGAGTATTATGAGAAAAAAAAGCTTTAAAATAGAGAGAATGAATTACTTTTTATATTGTAGTTATAATAGTAATTACATATATTAATAACGTGGTTTGCATCAAAAACTCTTTTAATTTTTCTTTACATGGAATTTGGAGGCCCAATTGAGCGAAATAATTGATAAGAGGCATTGTAACCTGGGCCTTTATTTGTTAAGGAACCGAAATTTTAAGTCTTTTTTTATATTTATCTTCAATTTTCTTTATTTTCATTTGTAACAAAATTTATTCATCTTTACCGTTTAATATTTTCCCACCTCCTATCTGCTGGAAAAAAAAAACTTCTTCTCTATCTCTAATTTTTTTTTCTTTTTCTCTTTGGAGAGTCGACAGCTTATAGTTCATATTTCGATTATTATTTCATGGTCTGTTTCGATCTTGGATTATATTCTTCTACTTGTGATATTTGGTTCATCAATATCGATTGAGGAAATTTCAACACTTACACCTCCAACTTCTATAATTAATTGATATTCTACTTTCAGACTTCTACTATCGTATAAATAATATATAGAGATATAGAGGTATTCTATGCACAACATATTGTTGTAGCCGATTCCGTTGTTGTAGTTGATTGACTTAAGATGCAAATTATTGAGAGGCTGGGTACCAATAGAACTCTCAAGTTTGGTTGGAAAAATTATTGTAGTTGGTTCCATTTTGTTTTACATAATTTTGCTTCTTTGTTATTGACATATTTTTTATATTATTAAAAATATACTTCTACTTTTTTATTTTTTTTGTTGGAAATCGCCAAAATATACCCAAAGATATCTCCAAAATATATCCGAAATATTCTCATGAAATTTCCAAAAGTGTACCAAAGTATTTCAAAATATACTCAAGGTATTTCTAAGAAATTCCTTCAAAAGAATTAGCAAGAAATTTTCAAGATATACCCAAAGTATCCCCAAATATACATAAGGTATTCTCATAGAATTTCCAAAAGTATACCGAAGTATTCCAAGGTATCTCCACCAAAGGTATGCCCAAAGTATACCAAACTTCATAACCTTTGTTCACAATTATTTTAGGCCAAGATATCTGCAAGATATACCCAAAGTATGCCGAAGGTATATTGAACTTTATAGTCTTTGTTCACAACTGTTTTAGGCTCAATGTATCCCTAAGATATACTAAAAGTATGTCCAAGATATACCGGACTTTGTAACTTTTGTTCACAACTATTTTAGGTCCAATGTATCTTCAATATATACTCAAGATATAACAGACTTTATAGTTTTTGTTCATATAACTATTTTAGGTCCAAGGTATCCCTAAGCTATACCCACGGTATACCAAGGATTATCTTATGTTATACTGAATACTTTCGGCCGAAGGTATACTCGAGATATACCCAAGATATACAAGAGTTGCTAGTGTAATTGTAGAAAGTATTTTTTGGTAAAATTAAAAAAATATTGATGGAATGTAAAATTGTAATTATTTATCATTTTTTTGGTCTTTATGAAAAAATCCCTTATTTTTTCTTTGTATACAGCTATATATTTTATTATCTTTGCACCAAACAGGGGGTTAGATAAAATTATTGGTGCCATTATTTTTCTGAAAAATGAGTATATAATTAATTAAGTAACGAATATATCACACATAGGTCTGATCATTTTCAAGTAAATCAACGTGAAACATCATTCTTATTATAATCAAAGGCAAATTACATACGATATTGACTCGGCCCATGGCCCATGAGCCATAGAAATATATCCAATTGCCTATTTGCTATCTCTAGATCTGTTTTTCATGCGGATGGAACTGTATAACCTGCGTTAGGGAAAGAAAATTGCATTAGTCAACATAAAGGAAACTACTTATAATTAAAAGACTAGAGATTGATTGTAATAATAAATGAAATTAAAGTTGGAAGGTTATTCTTGGACCAATAATCCAATTAGTTATGGATCGACTAGATTAACATATTCATTTATCTATTTAATAATTCAGTCAATAATATACAAAAAATACATATATTTTCATTCTATAAATATGAAATACATTGCAAATTTACTTTATATGGTACGGTTTGTTTGGTAAATCAATGAATAAAAATCACAAGAAGAAAAGCTCTTATTCAAAGGAAAATAAAGTCGCTAAAGGTGCAAATCTAGTCACTAAAAGACTCAGAAATAGACAGATCTGGTCAGCATTTGCCTAACATCTCGAGGGACGAAATTATGTCTACTATCTCAAAACTGATAGAAAAGGTCGTTATGTAAAAACTAACATAAATATCCAAATAGCTAAGATAAAATGATAAAAATTTCTTGTTACTTAGCTAGAAATTTTGAAATTTGGAATAGAGCACTTCTTAATGTGTCTGTCTGACGTTAATAAATAAATAAAGCATTTAAAAGAAAAAATAGAACAATAAATGAAATTGGAGAGAGAATATAAAGAACGCACTTCCACATTTAGTTCCTAGAGCAACTTTCTTGCCACAAGATTTAGCAACGTAGAAGACCTTCTTCATACTGATGAAATCTTCAATCTCCTTAGTGACATGTGAGCAAACGCATGGAACATTCACTTTCTTCACCACTCCACAGCAATCCCTGGATGGCTTAACCATCGCCCCTTCTTTAACGACGTAGTTCTTGCATTTTGTTGCCAAATTAATTATATCATTGTCGCAGTTAACCGCAGAAACATGTTGGCTGCCGCTGCAAATTAACATTAACATTGCCAAAACCAACCAATTGATATTCCTACATCTGGAAATCGCCATCTTACTTAAAATTTCTATCTGTAGAACGTTGATGTCTATAGATTGAAATTTACCAATTAAGACCAGCTGTGTATTTATCAATTTATGTACACATGCAGTGACACAGAAAATGGTCGGTGTCAGCTTCACATGGTCATCGAGCTCCATGCCGCTATAACTTTGTCCTAACTTGTGTCTTCTTGTAGTGGAGAAATATGTTCCTAGCTAGGCTTTCAAGTTTCGAGAAATTGGAATATTTTCTTGAGATGGAAGCCACCCTATATTTTTATTAAATAGAGTTTTAAGTTTTGTTTTCAATTCCTAGTAAGTTATCCATCATTATGTTCAATTTTTTTGGTTTTAATATGGTAGTGCTGAAATTAATCCGATTAGTCTATAGCGTATTGGATAACTGAATGGGAAAAAAATTATGTTTAATTCTTTAATTTGTTATTAATTCCACAAACCACCTTCTATCTAATTTCAGCTACTAGATTTTGACATTGAATTTAAGTTTTCTAATATATGTGGTATCATATATTGCATTTGATAAAAATATTTTTTTTAAAAAAATTGTTTTAAATTTTTTAGAAGGAAACCCTATATAGGCAAAAAAGGTATCCATATTCATTGAAGGAAAGATAAAATATATATTTCTGAATATACACTTATATTTAAAAGAGTTGAAGCTACATAATCTTTATTCAGATGTATCAAGATTCAATATCCTGCTACATAATCTTTTATTATGATATATTAACAAAATTGATCTCTATATCCCCTGCTTTGATTCCTCCGGCATATGATGACCATAACTAGGAGGGGACAGTGTAACCTGAAACAAATGCAACCTTTAAAATTTAGAAAATCTAATTTTCCAGGAAAATTAAATCAAATAATCAATTCCAATAATAAAAATAAAAAGATAGCAAATTAAATTACAGCTTACTTCCACATTTGAAACCAGGTTTGATCTTAACACCACAGGTGAGAAACATTTGGAGAGCCTTATCCATGTTAATCATTTTTTCAAGCTCTGGTGTAACCTTCTTGCATGCACAAGGAATATCAACCTTTCTAACCTCTTTACAACAAGCTGGAGTTGGATTGACATCGGGTCCATCTTTCTGGAAACATTTCGAACATTCTTTTACAAGTTGTCCAAGTGGTGCCTCACACTGCCCTGACACCCTTTGATCAATCAAAATTAGGCTTCCAATCATTACCACTACTGCCAAGGTCATATTAGCCTTTGTAATTCCCATTTTTGACTTGTAATATTGCGATGCGATTCACTTGTTTCAACTATGTTCGCTACTCTCCTTTATATAGTAACCAGTTGAATGTATGTTGTTTAATGCAAAGTTGAAGATGGGATTTTAATTGTTACCTAGAGAAGATCTTCACAGGATATTTTTATTTGAAATCCTTAGAAAGCTGACAACAAATTATTAAGAGGGATTTGAAATTGGAAATTCGTTTGATTTGTTTTCTATAATAAGGTAGCCTTCACTGATTTGTTTTCTATATATAGGCAGCTTTTCGTCTTTTTAAGTAATTGTTTAAACATAACAGTGTTATACTAATTTTATAGTTTAATTATATTAAACATATCGTATTGTGTTAACCCGTTATTAAATGAGTTGTGTTCATATTCAAATTTTTGACTGAATAGCTTATCATATAATGCTTATGTTGACTCTTATTATGTTATGAATATATCAGGACACAGTACAAAATCAATATGTTAATACGAATTGTCACCCCATTTACTAATATTATTGAATTTTGCGAGTCTGAACCGTTTATATGGGTTTGATCCAATCCAAAATCTTAACTAATTAAATTAAGAAAAATAAAATAAAAATCCATTATAAAATGGTAAATAATTGCTTTCTTCCCTCCCTCTGCAATTTATATAACGTGAAAACCAACAGATAATAGAAAAATTTGTCTCTAAAAAATATATTTGAACTTTTCTTCTTCCAATCCATCCAAAATAATTAAGAAATGTTCATACTATGGATTCGAAATCTAGTAATCCAACTTCAGGCATGAAAAACATATTATAAATTTAGTTTTATAGGTAGGTTTCTGCTATCCCGAATAATCTTATGAGAATAATTTTTAATTTTTCCAAAATATATCAAAATTGTCAGCAAATGCATATTCTGGCGCCAGAATTTGAGGTAACGAAGTATTCACTCGCTTATATAAGTTTCTGTCACTAAAAGTTTTGGTATGCGAGCTGTATCACAATGCAGCATAGTGGACGTATCCTCCGTCGGGTCGCCGAGGTACGATTTTTAGCTATACGGTGAGATGTATTGCGGTTATTCTTAGCGAATTTTACAAAAATACCAAAAAAAAATGGATAATGTTTTTTATTTTTACTCCCGCTCAATATTTTTTTCAATTTTATCGAAAACAGCTTTCTAAAATTATAACAGCATCTAAATATCAAAATTACCTCAAAATATGTCTAGATAATATATTTTCGCCATTCCTTTTATATACATTGAGTATATTTAATTCAATTTTTTCTAAAAAACACCAAATGAATAATAACAATTAAATTGTTAAAAAATAAGAATAATAATAATAGAATTCAATACATCACAAAATCTTAAACAAACAGTTTGGTATATTTTTTTGAAATATTTTGGGTATACCTTAGAGATATCTTAATAATTTTTTAAGAATACCTTAAGAATATATTGAATATACCTTGATGATATTTTAGATATATCTTGAGAATTCACTATAAAGAATTTCCTGGGAATACCTTGGGGATACTTCAGTATACCTTTGTGAATTCTCTGGAAATATTTTGAGGATACTTTGAGTATACCTTGAAATTTTTTTAAGAATTTCCTGAAAAGAATACTTTGGTATATATTTAAAAATTAATGAAAATATTTTTGGTATACCTTAAGAATATTTTTGGTATATTTTAAGAATATCTTAGTCATTTTCAACAAGAAAACAAAGAACAAAAAAACAAATCAACAACAACAACACAGATTTTAAAGAAAAAATTGAAACGAAAATTGAAAAAACAAAAGAAGAAGAATAAGAAGAGGTCATGGAAGTTGAAGTAACAATCATCTCTTCAATAACCAATCGCAGCTTTAACTGGAAATCATTTTCTTCCTCTTTCTTAATTGCTAATGCTTCGTCGATTTTGAGAAAAAAATTAAAGGGAGAGATTGAATTAAGGAGAGTGGAAGAATTGGGTCATTGTTAATTGGTAGGAATGAAAAAAATTTCAATATACCTTAAAAGGATGAAAAACTATCGATAAATTTAAAAAAAATATTTAAATTTCGGTAAACCTTGAAAATTCCTCTTATTCTTATGTATTTTCTCAAATTCTCATTTTATTTTTATAGAAATATTCCTTTTACTATTTTTCCAAATAACAAATATTTAATCTATTTTATAATAATAATAATAATAATAATAATAATGACGACATACTAAGTTGTAATTTTCATATAATTATTTATTGATATGGAATGACTGTTCGCTTTAATTATAATTTAAGCTTTTTGCTGCTGTTTATAATAAAATAAAAACTGAATTTAATATTTAATTGATTTGATATTTATTCATATAACCAATAATTTATCTTAAATAGGTTAAAGAGGTATTGTGTGTCCGCATAGCAAATTGTAGGAAGAGTAAATTTGCATAATTATTATTAAAAATACATAAATGTTTTAACATTTTAAATGTAATTCAAATGTAGAACATTAACTTTTAATACTGCTGAAAAAAATCTTAGCCTATTTTCTCTCAGTTTTTTTTTTCTAGCCGTTCATATCTGTAAAGCAAAAATGATTGATTTTTTGTCATTCTTAGCTTAAAATTACCTATGTATACCTCATTTTATCAAATTATTTACTAAAATAAATGGTTATTTTACATATATTTATGTCTCTATTTTGATTGTTTGTTTTTCATAATTTGCTGTCTTGTTACAGCGTTTAGTTTTTCGTCGTCTTGTTGGAACATTTTATTTTTTTATAGGCGAATCAGACGGATAAAACAAATTCGATTAGATAGAGATATCAATTCAAATTATGGTTGTCAATATGTTGCAGAACTGGAGTCATATGTATTCTAGTCGTTGTAATATTTTAAAATGTATAGACATTGTGTCGATTTATTATACTATTAACCCGAATATTGTTGTGAATTTTTTCATTGCTTTATTTTCTATAGTTTTTAGCGGATTTGTATTTGCATTTCAATCTATGTTTTACTAGTTTGAATAAATGAATTTTTCTTTCTCGTAAAAAAAAAACTTTTAATATAAATTTGCAGCACATTATTACGTGGAACATATTTTAAATTAATTGTAATTTCATAAGAAATAAAAATCATGATTGACCAATTGAATTTCTAAAAAGTAGTATCAATTGGATTCGATCCTACGGCCTACCGGAGCCGGGAAGCCCGTACTATTTGTTCGAAACGAGTCGGCCCTTAAAACATTATTTGACTATCTCATCCTCGCAATTTGCATATATTTTGGATCAAATATTTAACACAGACAGAATCCATATACGATTAAAAAATTTGCGAGGGATAGCATTCTTTAATAAACTTATCAGGATTAAACCCCCCCCCAAAAAAAAAAAAATTGCATCCCAGAGTCTTTTTATTGTAATTATGAGCCAATGTCTTCTAACTTTCAAAGCAACACATTCTTCACCCCAAGGGAGGAACGGTGTAACCTGAAATAAAATTATCAGGAAATCAATAGAATGAAATAAATTAGTTAATAATAAAAATAATATTTATTTTGATAAGAGTTTCTGTTCTAATGACATATGAGCTTCTGTCGCTAGGGGGACTGTTAATGATTCGAAACTCCAACTCTGCCTAGAATGGTTTAAAATCCCTCTCTTTATTTAAAAAAAAAAGATTGTTGAATACCTATACGAGCACAGTATGATGAAATTGACCCTTAAAAACTTAATTTAAGCACAATAATAAAAATTAAAGCTCGGAAAAAAACATGAAAAGGGTAAACTTACTTCCACATTTGGTTCCAGGATTGACAGTGAGACCACAAGTTCTTGCAACATAGACAACCTTCTCCATGCTGATCAAATTTTCCACTTGTTTAGTTACAAATTTGCAAATGCAAGGAACATCAACACTCTTCACCACTCCACAGCATCCTTGAGATGGAGGAATTTTGGGTCCTGGTTTTGTGACAAATTTTCCACATTGGGTTACAAGTTCAGGAATTTGGTTCTTGCAGTCGGCAAAAACTCCTTGATCTTTCAAAATTAGAGCTCCCACCATTGCCAATGTTGCCATAACCAGAAATTTAGTTTTTGTGCTTTCCATTTCTCACCTTCTCAAGATTGGTGTTAATCAGTGACTGAGGTGTTTTAGCCCATGGCGACGTACGTTGTTGTTGCTTTTATCCTGTTGGTAATTGCCATTTTAAGTTGAGTAATTAAATTCAAATCTACAGTATGAGACAATTTTGGTAAAAAAATCCTCATAGATATGGCATTAAATTAAAAAGGTATTTATTTGTAAAAAGAAAAAGTTTTAGAATTAGAACAAATATTTATTTAGAAGAAAAAATACGTCAATACTTTCTTTTCTAACACTTTTTTGGACACTTATTTTATAATTGATCCACATCATCAAAATTTTAATTTATAAAATTTATTAATAAATTAAATTTGATGGTATGAATCAATTATGGAGCAAGTATACAATAAAGTGTTGAAAATGAAACGTTGACAGCATTCCACATAATTAATTAGCTTTCTTAATCGTCTAATATGTATTTTTTTTGTGGACGGCATTATATATTATTCAGTAATATTTCGTAGTCTAACTTATTTTGTATTATTTTGTTTCACTTACATTAAAATATTTTAATATAGATTAAGCAACAGAAACATACAAATTGATAAAGTACAATTAACAGATTCAACAGAAAGTGATATAAATATAGACGAGACAAAGAGTGGACCTTTTCTTGTCTAAATCGAATCTTTATAAGTATGCAAACTAATATAAGCGAATTGAGAAAGAATATTGGATTATAATGGTAGCGGCGGGGTGTTGTTATTTAGCTATATATATATATATATATATATGGAAGAAAATGATTAGCTAGCTAAGGACATTTAGGGCCTCCTCTCTTGTTCTTCCAGTTATTGTAGCAGGGACAATACTGCTTATTCCCATAGGTGCCTGGAGGCACACACAAACATTTTGCACAACATTTCTGGCAGAAGAACATGCATGGTTTCTTATACGACGTCGCTGAGCATCTTGCTGTGCACCTTGGTCCACACTCTGCCCAATTTTACATTTACATCAATTTCCTTCCAACTGTATATATATAGTCTTTTCCAAAGAAAAAGAAAAAGTTGACTCACCCTGTGGACGAAGGCTGCCTTGAGTGGCTCCATACTGCCATCCACAATTCCCATCAGAATCAGCCGTGAAAATTGTTATACATACACAATTCCATTTTATCAGTAACTTAGGCCATTTTCAATCTAAAATACCATTTTGGTGTCACTTTTATATAAAAATTATGTACATACTGTAAATTTTTTTCCAATCCATAACATTATTTTTTACACGAAAAATGATGTTTTTTCTCTCATAACAGAAAATTGAGAAATAAAAAAAAAAAGAGCGTTTGCTAGAATTGAACA
Organism: Balakata baccata; assembly: GCA_949630135.1. Lineage (NCBI taxonomy): Eukaryota > Viridiplantae > Streptophyta > Magnoliopsida > Malpighiales > Euphorbiaceae > Balakata > Balakata baccata. The sequence goes on along the minus strand of CATIWF010023702.1, from coordinate 531 downwards.
CCCAAAATGGCATTCTAGTGTAGTTAAGACCAGACAATGGTGCTAAAAATGTGGGTTGGAGCATTTTTTCTTTCTCTACAATTTTGATACCATTTTGGCATACGTTAGAGATGCTCTTACTAAATATAGTTATAATACCGAGTATAGGTAAGTAAAATTTGTTGGTAAAATACATATAGCCTCACCATTGGATGGTTGCCTTGTCCTTGCAGTTGAGCAGCCGAGACTCGCCTGTTAAATCCCTGCAAACAATCCAATTGCCAGTAAATTATTACAGCTTCAAAACAGAGTCTGGATTAGAAATAAGGAAAGAAGAAGTTGTAGCAGGATTAATTTATACCTGATTTTCTCCTAAGAGAACAAGCATCAGCACAAAGCATAGCATAAAAATGCTCAGTAGCTTGCCCATCTTTCTTTGCTTGATAACAACACGCTATAACAGTATAACTCAATAAAAGAGAGATAAATATGTTCTGTGTTGGGTAGGAACAAAAGTTATGGTATTTATAGGCAGTTGCCTGTTAGGGGTCC
>CATIWF010023691.1:0-12725 GCA_949630135.1 Balakata baccata | reverse complement strand
TTAAGACTAGGTCATATTTCTAATGCAAGGATCCAAAAGTTGGTAGACATGGGAATTCTAAAAGGTTTAGATTCTCAGTCTAATGATTCTATTTGTGAATCATGTCTGCAAGGGAAAATGACTAGAGGTTCATTTGCTGGTCAAATGATACGTGCTGAAAACCTTCTTGAATTAATTCATACTGATGTTTGTGGACCATTTAAGGAAATGGCTCGTGGAGGTTATCGATTTTTCGTTACCTTTATAGATGATAAGTCTATATATGGGTATTTGTATTTATTGAAATACAAATCTGAAGTCTTTGAAAAGTTCAAAGAGTATAAGGCCGAAGTTGAAAATAAATTAGGAAAGAATATTATAGCACTTCGATCGGATCGAGGTGGTGAATATTCATGTACTAAATTTAATGATTACCTCAAAGAAAATGGAATTGTCATACAATTTACTCCACCAGGCACACATCAACTAAATGGTATAAGTGAAATGAGAAATCGTACTTTGTTGGACATGGTACATAATATGATGAGTTATACAGACTTACCTATCTCCTTTTGGGGATATGCTTTGGAAACAGTGTTATATATTCTTAACAGAATTCCTTCTAAATCTGTGAATACTACTCCATATGAGATATGGACTGGTAAAACTCCTATATTATCTTATTTTAAGATATGGGGTTGTCCTGCCTATATTAAAAGGCAAAACACATATAAGTTAGAGGAACAGTCCACTAAAGGCTGATTTGTTGGATATGCTGCTGCTAGAAATAATTTGGGATATTATTTCTATCTACTTAATGAACAAATTGTTGTTGTGAGTAGAGATGCCAATTTTCTTGAGAAAGAGTTTCGTAAAGAAGGAGGCAAAGGCAGACATATTGTTTTTGATGAAGAGTCATCTGGAAAATAAATCCAAGTGGCTGAACCAATAGAGATTGAAAAGCCATTTGAGCCTAACATGACAAAGGATATCACTTCAGCTCCTAGGAGGTCTGAAAGAGCTTCACCTAGATGGTATGAATTTACTATTGAACATGACCAAGAGTTGTTCATATTTGGTAGTAATAATCAACCAGAAGATCCTGTTACTTATGAGAAAGCAATGTCTGACATTGATACTCTTAAATGGCAAGAAGCAATGCAAGCCGAGATAGATTCCATGTAACAAAATCAAGTTTGGGAACTTATAGACCCACCTAAAGGAATAGTTCCAATAGGTTGCAAATGGGTTTACAAGCGTAAGCTAGATTCTAAAGGGGATGTTGATACTTATAAAGCTAGGCTTGTAGCGAAAGGGTATCGCCAACAGGAAGGAATTGACTATGAAGAGACAATCTCTCCCGTAGTCATGCTTAAAAGTATTCAAATACTCTTAGGTATTGCAGCACACTATGATTATGAAATATGGCAGATGGATGTCAAAAGTACTTTTCTCATTGGATTTCTTGAAGAAGAACTTTATATGGAACAACCTAAAGGATTTGATTCTAAAGAAAGTTCCAAAGTGTGCAAGCTTAAGAAATCCATTTATTGTCTTAAGCAAGCTTCAAGGAGCTGGAACAAGCATTTTGATGAAGCCATAAATAGTTATGACTTTATTCAAAATCCTAATGAGGCTTGTGTATACAAGAAAGTAAGTGGGAGCAAGATTGCTTTCTTAGTCTTGTATGTTAAGGAGAGTATTGAGTTTTGCACCGACTACTTAGCTGGTGTTGAACCAATTGGAATTCCTAAAACTAGTCACAAGGGAAGGCTTAGAGGTAAAGAAATAATTGAATTTAAAGTCATACTGCCTGGTGCTCAAATGCATGACAAAGCATACCTCCTTGTGTTGCACCACCTCACTGAGGGTCATCTATACATAGAAGAGCATATGGCCATTTTGAGACAATTAAATCCTTTAAAATGTGAAATATAGTTAACAAATGAACAAAATTATTTTTTTTTTGTTAGATAGTTTAAAGATCAGGTGATTTGTTAGTTGTCAGAGGTGCCGAATGAAGTACCTGATACTATAAATGGTTAGCATATGGCCCAAGGTTGTGCTTAAGGTTATATGACGGGTATGACATCAACAGATATAATTTTATAATAAACATCAAGATGATAAAAGCACGAATAGCTACATCGAGAGAATTTGCTAGTGCTAAATACATCAGGTTAAGTGATGCTACGATATCATATTATGATGTAATAGAAGACATATGGGAGCTAAGCTATGATAAATCTAGTATTTCTCTCTTCCTAAGTAAATGGGTTGAAAATTGATACAGTGTTCAAGTTAATAAGCAAGGATTCACATTGGTCAATTTTAGTTGGTTGGGTTATGAAGATGGTCTACTCATTCTAGCTTTATAGGCCAAACAAGTATTTTACATTGTTGACCTAAGCGATAGCAAATGGTCTATTATTCTTCAAGGTAAAAGGCATGTTGTTGGTATTGATAACATAATAGATGAGGAAGACATGAGATTACCAATAGTAGGACTCGTTACCCTATAGCACCAGGTCAAGATCCTAATGGAGTTGATATTTTGGTTCTGATAAAATAAATTCCTAGCCAGGAGAAATATGACTTATTCAATGTAAGATTGAATTATTAATTAGATTAATAATGATAAGTCTTATTTTAATCAGAATGCAAATTATCACTCATTAGAATATTGACCAATAAGGTTTGACTTGCTGTGACCCTAATCAATGTCGGAATCATAACGAGAGGACTTAATATTATGATTTAGAGGTATACTTGTGTTGCAGGAAATCATATCTTTACAAGATGACGCTCATCCCACTAGCAAGAGAAAGGAAAGGGCAGGTGCAAAATGCAATAAATTGCTTAAGAAAGGGGAAGAAAAAAGACAATAGAGTTCGATAGGGATGGTAATCCACTTAGAGAAAATGCGAACATATTTAGATCATATCTTGGTATGATAGCACATTCCAAAGTGAAGATCACACATCCAATATGGAAAATATTAAGGTAAATTTCCTTTACTATCATTAGACTTCATATAATAACATTATCAAAGTAAATTGAAATATGTCCATTATTTAATTTGTGATTGGGACTAATGACACTAAAATATTGGTTTGCAGGAAGTGTTCATTGTTCTGGATACTCAGGAAAAAAAGAAAAAAAATTGAAAAATGCAGCAAGGCGGTGGAAAGTTTTCAAACACCGCCTTGTTAAAAAATACATCAAGATGGTTAGTAATCTATACCAGTTATCACCATTGGAAAAATATAACTATTTCGAACTTGAGGTGTGGGAGGAGTTCAAATTGATGCATCAAAATGAAGCATTCGAGGTACCTTTTATTAAAATTTACAAGTTTTTCTATGTTTAGTAAAGTCATTAGTCACTAAAGTCATTATTATTTTAATTAAAAGATGGAAATATATTAAGATATAAAAATAATACCAATTTCTTCATTACTTGTGTTTTTTGTTGACATCAAATTAGGGTCATAGCCAAAGCAAAAAAATCAAAGGATGTCTATCCCCATTATTTGGGTCTCAAGGGCTATGTTGGTAGAAGGCCCGAATGGATGGTCGAAAATCTCATTACTTCTTTCTCCTCGTTAGCGATGATACATTATGATGTCACCTTATCATATGATCGAAGTCTCAACTGGGCTAGAGCTATAACAAGACAAATGAAGGAAATTATATAATATCAATCAAAGAGACAAATGAGACGTCACAAAAATGGTATGCAATAGTTTGCTTATGAATTTTTTATTTGAGTTAGGTTTTATTTATTGATTATTGATGTTTATTTATGTTCAATTAATTATATATTTTATTATATAAAAATTGGCTTTATATATATATATGAACCAATTGACTTTTTTATTTGATTTTTGATGCATATATATGTTTGGCAAGAGTCCTTACGGGAAGAAGTAAATAAGGGGATTTAGGTTCCAGAGGGCTAAGATGACATCCTAACACGTACAATCGACAAACCCAAACATGCTGGCATTGTATGTGGTGTAGGAATTGGGGCGACAATCTCTAATTTTTTTAGTAAACAAAGTAGGAAGTAGGAAAAAACAATCTCCCTCTATCTCAATTGAAGAAATAAAGAATGAAGTGAGAAATGAGTTGAGGGAGGAAGTTGCTTCTCAAGTGAGGGAGGAAATGGTTTCCCAAATGAAAGAGCAAGTGATTTCTCAAGTAAAGTCTCAACTCCAGGCTGAATTTTAGTCTCAACTACAGGCACAACAAGAGATGCTTATAAAGCAAATGGCTCAATTTCAGATCATGATGGCGATGCAGCAGGACCTAACAGCAGATCCTCTCAATTTGCACCCGAGATAGAGGTGGATGTGGTTCTTTCATAACGTCACCACATTCCAAGTAGTTGTCATTTTGTTGACCCATCATTTCCAATGAGAGATATACAAGTAATTTATGAATTTTATTGTTTTCCAATTACACTTACATTCATTTCCACAATACACACTCAAATTTGCACTTAGTTAATATTGCTTTTTATGATTAAAAAGACACAACCTCAACCACGCCGGCTTGCAATTTACCATAATGGGGAGAAGGTCATAGTGGTGAAAGGCACAATTCTTACAACCAGTGGCTTGCTCCACAACATTCCAATGGCTCCCAATCACTTTAGGGTGTTTGTGGATTTCCTATTTCTTGAATATGTATCAAAACTTTTTATGCCTGTAGGTGAGTTCTATACAGTGGGGCAAGCACATAGAAGTTTTGTTCAATGGCTACAATATCTCATCGTCCTTGGAGAGATATCAATTAATATTTCTCTAACACACTAATTCTTTAATACAAAAAGTATTACAGCTTAATTTCCATGTATTTCATAACATTTGTACTAATAAATTATTAATTCAAAGGAAAATATAATTCAATCATCAAAGAAGGCACAAGATAGTGGTTTTACCGAAGAATCAGCTACAAAGCCATCTCCGCCTTTGGTTAATGAGAAAGTTCTAACAAGTTTGAGTGGTCATATGCTCGATTTGTATGACTTGGCTTTCGAATGAGATATTAGGAAAATGTTCAAAATTCTTCTTTTGAAAAATTATTTTAGTATCCACCAAATATTGATAATGAAGTCTTAATTAGACAAGAAGACATATCCAAACTCCTCTTTCTAGATGGGCTCGATGTCTTGATTATTAAAATTTTAATGTTATAAGATTATAGAATATATTTTAAGTATTTATAAGATTTAACCACTGTATTCAAATATAGTATTAACTTATGTCAAATTGGTGAATCATGAATGCAGGTACCTTTATAGGTTATGCATGCAACCATCTACACCAATTGGATTTCTTTGCCCAAGTTTTCCATGAATCATGGGTACTAAGGATATTCAATTGGTGCAGAATTACATGAGGGCAATTTTGAAAACACAATAAGATAAAAATTTCATTTTCCTATCTTATATTGAGGAGTGAGATAACATTTGGCTTTATCTATATTTGATTTAGCATTTCATTCTACTATTTTTATTAGTTAAATGTCTACAATCAACATTGGATGTTAATTATTTTTTATTGTGGGCGAGGTGATATATTTTTCATGGATCCTCTCATTAATCTAAAGAGAAAAATTGGACGTGTGAAAGAACCCCTCGATATGTAAGTTATAACACTTACTCTAATATCTTAAATATTTTTAGTTACATTAAGCGCATGTTAATTTTGAAATAAATTTATTTTCTAGGGTGTATAGACTATATCATCTTGATGGTGGAAAAGGTGTAGGCATGACGCCAACTTAGAATCATATTAAAGTAATAAATTTGTTTTTCCTATTTCCTATTATGATTGCAATTTTTAATGCTTTGTTTTTTTTAGCATTTTTTCTAGTGTCCAATATAAGAGGGAGGTTTTGAATGTGAGTTCTATGTTATGAGATACATGTACGACATATTAACTCATTATAGCACATATACAACATTAGCTACAATATCTTTTATTTCTAATATGAGCTATGCAATTTAAATTTTCAAGTATATATATATATATATATATATATAATGGCTAGCAGACTATTATATATAATTCTATATCCATATTTTCTACTTTGTATTTAATTTGTTTTGTTGACTTTCCAAACCAATTTGTTTACTCAAACGCAATTAGATAATATTTAAGAAATGTGGTCGGATTTTTTTGCGAGTGTAAGTAGATTAGAATTTTTTTTTCTATATATTATACATTGATTCTTTGAGATTTAAGTTTATAAAATTGTGTTAAGTACAATTATTTTTAATTGCAATTTGAATTGTTCCATAGTGATGAAACTGAGTTTGTAAATTGTTTTGTATAAATGACTATAGTATGATTGTAAGTTAAGTTATTAGAAGAAGCCTATAATGGCTTGTGTTGAAGTTGTAATGAGTAGATGAAATATGAATTTTGAGTTTGTGAATTATTTAGTATGCTTGTGAGTTGAGTAGTTGGAAGAAGCATATAATGGCTTTGTATTGAAGTTGTAATGTATATGTTGGCAAGACTATTAAGGATATCAATTTGAAGTGTAAATTTGAAGTTGTTGCATGTTAATTTACAAGTTACGGGTATGCATAATTTTGAAATTATATAAAAAAATTAGAAAAGTTTGTTATTAGAGAGAACAGATGCATATGACATTCATCTGTTTTCCAAAAAATAGATGCAAACAGACGCATTTGACCAAGTCAAATGCATTTTTTACTAGATCATATGCATCTGTTTTTTAAAAAATAGACACATCTGACTATATTGGATGTATCTGTTATTAAACAGCCACATCCAATTCATCGTTTAAATGCATCTTCATCTTATAGGTCTATTTTGAATAGACTCAACTGATATAAAAAAGCAAACACAAAAGTCTTGTTTATAAAAAATAAATCAAATTTAAATAATATTAATTTTAAAATAAATTAAATAATATAATTTGCAAATATATCAAAATTAATATTTTTTTCATCTAAAACGACAAAGAACATATTTCTAATATAAAGCATAGAATATAAAAAATTTAATATATTTTCATATATTTAAATATCTAATTTAATCTAATATATTTTAATCTAATATAATATATTTAATTATTTAATTTAAATATAGATATAGAAAATATAGAATTCTACTTATATAATATATAGAATTCTAATAGATATAATACATATAAAACATATAAAATAAAATATATAATATAAAAATACTAAATAATTGAATCAATTAATTTAATAAATAAAATAATTAATAAAATAAAATAATTTAAACATTTAATAATTTAATAGAAAATTTTAAATAATATAAATATTACACAAAATAATTTACAAAATAAAATAAATTAATATTTATATAGAAGTAATAGTTAATATTATTTTTCTAGTAATAATAAATTATTTATGATGAATAGGTTTATTGGTTAGAATTTTGATTGTTCATCGTTCCGAAATTTACTGCCTATTATTTTAAACTAGATTGCTCATCATTATAAAATCGATTGTTTATTACATGTTATCATATATTAATCACTTATAGATGTTTCTTTTTTTAATACTCATCGTTTTCAACTTTATTGTCCATCATTTTAAATTTGATTGTGTATTGTTCTGAATTTGATTACTCTTTGCATGTTCACACTTATAAAACACTTTTTATTATTTTTTATTGATTAATAAGTTTATTACTTATATATATATATTGCTTAATTAAGTTCATTAATTTAATAAGCAATAATATAAAATTAATAAAATGATTTAAATATTTAATATTTTAATAGAAACATATTTCACATAGCATAAGTATTACATAAAATTATATAAAAAATAAAATAAAAAATAGATCGAATTAAAATAGTATTAATATTAAATTTATACTAAAATAAATTTAATAATATAATTCACAAATATATCAAAACTAATATATTTTTAATCTAAAACAATAAATAACAAATAATTAAAACACTTAATAATACTATATAATTAATTCAATTAATTTAATAATAATAAAAATTAATAAAATAATTTAATATTTTAAATAAAATTAATATTACATAAAATAATATAAAATAAATTAAAATAATATTTATATGGAGGTAATAGTAAATATTACTTTTCCAGCAATAATAAATTATATATGGTGAATTATGGTAATGAATATATTTTTTTTTTATTGGAATTCAATTGTTCATCATTTTAAACTTTATTGTCTATCGTTTTAAACTAAATTGCTTATCGTTATAAACTTTATTGCTTATCACATGTTCATCACTTATATGTTCAATATTTATTTTTATATCGTTCATTGTTTTAAATTTTATTGTCAATTGTTTTAAACTTGATTGTCTATAATTCTGAATTTGATTGTTAATAACATATTCATCACTTATAACATATTTTTTACTACTTTTTATTGTTTTCTAAGTTATTTAATTGTTTAATTACTTATTAATATTTATATTACTTAATTAAGTTAATTAATTTAAAATTTAATAAAATTAAATAATTTAAATACTTAATATTTTAATAGAAAAATTTAAATAATATAAATATTGCATAAAATAAAAATAAAATAAATTAATATTTATATAGTGGTAATAGTAAATTTTATTTTTTAATAATAATAAATTATGTATAATAAATTATGATGATTAATTTATATATTTATTGATTAGTATTTGACTGTTCATCGATTTGAACTTTATTATCCATCATTTTAAAACTAGATTGCTCATCGTTATAAATTTAATTGCTCATCATAGGTTCATCACTTATAAGTTCAATATTTATTTTTTGATTGTTCATCATTTTAAACTTTATTGTTTATCAATCGAAACTTAATTACTCATCACGTGTTCATCACCTATAACACATTTTTAGTTACTTTTTATTGCTTACTGAGTTATTTAATTATTTTATTACTTATGAATATCTATATGACTTAATTAAGTTGATTAATTTAATAAGTAATAAAATTAATAAAATAAAATAATTTAAATATTTAATATTTTAATAAAAATATGTAAAATAATACAAATATTACATAAAATTAATATGATATAAGTCAAAAAGTAAGTGAAATTAAAATAATATTAATATTAAATTTATATTAAAATAAATTAAGTAATATAATTCGCAAATATATAAAATTAATATTTTTTCATCCAAAACATTAAATAATAAACAATTAAAACACTCAATAATACTACATAATTGAATCAATTAATTTAATAAGTAATAAAATTAATAAAATAAAATAATTTAAATATTTAATATTTTAAAAGAAAATATTAAATAATATAAATATTACATAAAATTAAATAAAAAATTAAATTAAAATAATATTTATATGGAGATAATAGTATGGTGAATTATATTAATGAACTTATAGGTTTATTGATTAGAATTTGATTGTTAATTATTTTGAACTTTATTATCCACCGTTTTAAATTTTATTACTCATAATTGTGAATTTGATTATTCATCACATATTTATCACTTATATGTTCAATATATATTTTTTGGTTACTCACAACTTTGAATTTGATTGCTCATCGATTTGAATTTGATTGATTATCATTTTGAACTTGATTATTTATCACATATTGTTCATCATTTATAAATTCAAGTATTTTGATTATTGAACTCATAATTAATTAACTTAATATGTAATAAAATAAAATAATTTAAATATTTAATATAAAATATTTGAAATAATATAAAGGTTATGTAATATAATAGTGTTTTTAGATCAAACAAAAGCTTCGTTAACATAAAAGAGAAACATCCAAAAATTATTTTTAGAATCGAATTCGTGTGTCTTTAATGTTTTGGTGCAATCTAAGTATTAGAATCAGACCAATTCCATAGTATAAACGCCTTGAATTTTCTTGGATGAACTTTAGAAGAAAAAATTTTGAGAGAAGAGTAGAAGAGAGCAAGAAGAACATTTTCTTCTGTAATTTTCTGAGGGAGCAACTATTTTCTAGAATAACTTTCCTTTTTTATATTATTCAATTTGGATCTTGGGTTTGATCAGGCCCATATGGGCGGCTCAAACTCACCAAAATCCAACATTTTCCATTCACTCATAATGGGCTTGGCTCATCCCAAAATGTCATTTCAATAACTCAAACTTGGATAGAGAATCATTTATATAGACGAATGGACCATGCGATCTGAAATATACAAATGGTGGAAGCTTTAATATAAATATCACTATAGGCCATTAAGGAGATATCAATCCAATAATGTATTTATTCTTGATAATGTGTGTGATTACTCCAAATATTTTTATTAATACACATAATCGAGTATCATTCAATCTCTCAAGAGTCCATACTCATATCACTTTTACAATTATTTTGTACTCTAAGTTATTTCAAACTCTATCAAGCAAAATAACTCCAATTTATGAATTCCAATAATTAGTATATAAGCAAAATATTATTTCTTTCACCCTCATACCAATCAGATTTCAATTAACTCGTTTTTCTAAGAGTGTTTCATTAAGTTGAATCATTTCATGACCATAAAATAAATCCTAAGATATCCAACATTAATTCATCATATCATAATATAGTTAAAAATTAAAAAGGGTAATAAGAATTGAAATATGTATTTAGAATTTTTAGAATTCACATAGCAAAGAAACAGAGATTTATTATTTCGCTTCCTAATAGGTCATCTAACACGTCTAATATGAAACGTATGATATGGTAGAGCAACTTTTTTCTTATCAAAAATAAATGAGTGTATGTTTTGCTCTTAATCATAATATAGATAATACCATATTAGTCTTAATCTTTTCACTCTTAAAGCACTAAACTTGATACTTTTATCTGCACATTCAACAATGTCAAATAATAAGTTTCACACTTAGCTTCTTCTTAATAGACGCATGAATGGTGGGGAAGTCATTCACGTCGATTCTTGTATATGACAAATCACATCTTGATTTTCATTAGGGCAACCTTTTATTCAGTTACATGATCAAAACTACTCCCACTACATCTTAATCATCCAAACTTTGGTATCATCTCTACTCGTTCTACAATGCTAGTGGCAATTATTCATGTAAGAGAGTCAATCTTAGTTTATCAATATATTTTATCATATTGTGCTAACTGGCATATAGTACATGTTCGTACAACTAAAACATTCGTGAACAAACGAATTAAGTAAATAGGCTTTTAATTTCATTACGAATAAAATAAGTTGTCTCATAATGTTCACAAATTTCAAAATGAACACCAATAAAATAAAATATTCATTATCTTATTAGAAAATTCTAATCTAATGCCCTTTTCCAATTAAACATTTGAAATATTGTTTTTCACAATTTAAAATTAAATTTTTAATTATTAATTTTAAACATATAACTCATTTATACTGAACATACAATTTGTAAGTTAAATTCAACAAATCTATGCAAATCCCATGAAATACATTTTAATATTTTTTTCAAATCAAATAGGTATATAATGAAATAACGTATGGAGTATGCATGTACACTTGTTGAATAATTGTTTATATATATATATAATAACTTGAAATGTTGTAAAATTGATTACTAAAATTACTGTATAATTTGTTTTATATGATTGTTATATTAGCCGTATGTATGTTATATGCACATAAAAAAAACTGAATTGTCGGTTATTATTATTATTATTATTATTATTATTATTATTATTATTATTATTATTATTATTATTATTATTATTATTATTATTATATAGAGTTGGTCACTTGCCCATAAAATTTTAAAATAAGTAAAAAGACCAAAGTATCCATTACAACATAAAAATAACAACTAGTTTTAATGGTATTTTTATCTTTTCAATTTCTCAAAATTTTCTCAATAAATACCTTAATTCATTTTAATTTCATTACATAAAATTTTCTCTCTACAACTCAATTCCAAATTCTCTAAATTCTCTCTATATACTTAATTATACACTAATTATACTCAATTATTATTTCTCTCTTAATTGCTCTCTAATTACCCTTTCAGTTTTTTTTCCTCTTAAATTCTATCCAATTACACTCAAAATTATTTTTTTCTCTCCTAAACTCTCCAATTAATCACTTAATTATTTTCTCTCTCTATAAATCTCAAAAAGATGGCAAGCAACAGTGGAAGAAGCAATTTCTACGGTAACAATCTTTTTGTCAAAATAGAAAGCTATAACAATATTGTGAATACGGAGGAGGAGTTGACTCACAAATCTACCATTTAATTAAGAAAGCCAAAGAACGGAAGATGATAATAATGTGTCTGTGACAAATGTAACTCAATGGACATAAATAAAATCTTCTCCTCCAACATTTTCCAAATACAATTAAAAAAATCTTAAAAAATGATGACTCATTTGAAATTGTGTGCAACTATTGTGCATAAACTTACAAATTTACAGTTAGAGATGAATATGACACTTTTTTGAGGTATTTGAAAAATAATGTAACATTTTCGACCGTCCATACATGCATTGTCACATGCATTTCATTTGGACATATTCATTTTATAAATGTCTGTCACACGAAGCACATGCATACATAGAGATTTTAGCTAAACGTATTCACGAGATAAACTTGACACGGGTCAGTTTATCGCAATAGGACCAAGTCGTACGTGTCTAGCTATAATTTAAATAAGGACACAAGATATTAAAAATGAAATTAAATAAATGATTACTTTTGAAATAAAGGAAATTTAGCATAGTTATATTAAA
>CATIWF010023667.1:0-10082 GCA_949630135.1 Balakata baccata | reverse complement strand
AAACTTAGTGAAACTTAAACAAATTGAAATATGCATTTTAAGGACCACTAACTAGGGTTTGGTCTAATGGCAGTGTGACCTTCATGTGTTCATTAGCTTATAACTTTTTCTATACTAGTCCAATTTGTATGATTCTTATTTATAATTTAAGCTAACATGTATAGATACCACATATCTAAATTTCAGACAAATTGGACCATTGTGGAATATTTTATGCAATTTATAAACATGTTCTGTTCTCTGCCCTGTTTTTAACCATAGGCAGTTTTGAAACACCAACTTTGCTTCTTCATATCTTACAATGTGTAAGTCATATTTGTATGAAACTTTGTATACATATAGATATGTTATAATGGAACATTTTTCATGTGAACTTTCATCCATTCAACCTCTAAAGTCCTTATATGGTAGGATAATTGGGACTGGTCAGAAATAGGGATGGCATCCAGACCAGTCTGACTTGTAAAGGCTATAACTCACAACATACATAACATATTGAGGTTAAATTTGTGCTGTATTTTAGCTAAGACATGTACCTATAAATTTTATTTTGACCATTTACAGATTATGTCTATAAGGAGCTCAAAATTGGCAAACAACTGGCTAGACTTGCCTAGGACACTAAGCAGGTAGCTCAAATATGGAATAGGCATGACACTCTTACCTATAACTCAATATACACCCATAATCTGGTCCTAAAATTTGGTATAAAACTAGATAACACATATATCTACAAATTTCATGTTTTGAGGTTCCTCAAATACTGGTTCTATCATATAGAAATAGAATCAAAACAGAAAGTGATTAAGCTAGGTTCTTCAATGGAACCAGTTCTAGTCCGATGCCCATATCTTTTTAGAGAAACCAAATCATGCAAAACCATTTATATAGCCTTAAATCTAAGACATAAAGCTACAAGTTTTATGTTTGACATCTTTCTAGAATCAGTCTCTATGGCTTTCAAAATCGAGTTACAAAACACTGCTTGTGACTGGCCCGAATCAGTCATAATGAATACTTAAAAAGGAAGAGATGATTACTTACCTAGAACGAGATTTCAAGGGCTGAATTTACAGCAAAACTTAAGTGAAACAATGAAGAAAAGAAGGCTCTTATAGGGGAAGAAGAAGAAGAAACGGCTAGGGAGAAAAGGATGTTCAGAATGTGTGAAAAACAACAAAATGGGCAGCACTAATAAGCCAAAAGCTGCATAACTTTCTTTGTCCTTTATTCCTTTTCCTTTTCTTTTTTTTTTATTTCTGTCATTTAATTAATTTATTTTCAATACCTTGTCATTCTTATTTAATTTATAACTTGACACGTGCGACTTGCTATTATTACGATAAACCGACCGATAGCAAGTCTAACTCGTGAGCATGTTCTAACTAAATCCCTATGTATGCATGTGTTTTGTATGAATAACATTTATAAAATGAATATATCCAAATGATATACGTATAATAATACATGTGGGAAAGTCGAAGATGTTACAAGAATAACGATAAATCCATAAATATAAAAGATTTTTACTTCAATTAATAATAGTGTGGACATTATTTTGAAACTACAGCTTGCATTGTGTCACCCTGCAATTAAAGAACAAAAAATTAAAATGAATAAAAAAGTAACAATATTTTATATTTTTATTTAAGAATATGTACAAGAAATATATATATATATATAAATATAATACATGAATATTACCTTTTCATCAAGCATGAGAAATTCACGGCAATATTCATAAAATTCTATATTTGTGTGACTCTAATTTTAATACAAACATTTTTACTATGGTTGTTAAGATCGGATAGCAGCAAATAATTCTTTTTTTGGTTTTAATTAGTAATAACTATCAATAAAAAAGAAATAAAACAAAAATAGTTAGTAACTACTTTATAATACAATAAATTTTGCTTAATAAGAAAAATATGAAACGCGAATATGATGAAAATACAATGAATTACATAATATTTTGTAAACAATAATTTATAAGATCAATAAAATTTTTTGGAAATACAACATTTTTTGAATAGTTGAAAAAATTATCATTATCATTATCATTATACAATTTATTATTTAGTTATACTTAAATCTTCATGTGATGTAACTATTGATAGTGTAACATACAATTAACTATGAAAAAATACATTGTTATGTAAGTAAAGACTATCTAACCTTAATTCTTATTAATAGTCATACAATAATATATTTTTATTCGAAATCGTTTTCTTTTTATAATAAATGGTCATTTTTTATCATTTATTATAAGAATAATCCGAGGAGTATATATTTTTTCACCATAATATAAACCTATAAGTTTGAACTTCAATTACTTTTGTCCCTAATTCAGTTATTAATAAATATGTATCATTACATAATCCAAAATTTGGATTTATATTTCAGAGTAACATAACTGAGAAATTTTTTTAATTTCAATTTGTGTTGAGTTGAAGAAATCCATTTAAATGAAGAAAATTTAAAAATTCAAATAGATAAAGAATTTCTAATTCACTAAAATTAGTGGAGGTTTTACATATCGAGTTGGAACTATAATCTATTTTTTCTTCATATAGAAGTAAATTGATCATCTTTTAGTTAATTATATCAACAATTAGTATGTGTTATTATAGTATGTTCTTTTATATAATAAGAGTCAATATATTTATTAAGAAAAGAAGAAATGTGTCTCATTTATAATCTGATCAGATATTGGATGAATATAAATTTTAGTGAGATTGTTAACTGGGATTTGAATTCAATTAAATTCATCATCAAACTTACATATTTGTCTTGTATGTGTTTTAATTTCCATCAGCGACTGACAATTTATTGGCCTTCATAAGAAAATTTGAAAATTCATCTCATATATTCAAGAAGTAATTTCTAAAATATGAACTATGAAGAAATAACATGAGAAACTACCATTTGAAAGAAAATGGTCCAAAAATTTTTGAGATCGAGTGCATTCTTGATTCTAACCGTTCAACAATCCTATCTTCTTTCTATACTTAAGAATTACAAATTGAACCCCCCAAAGATGTTGACAATAATAATATCAACAAACCGAATAATAAAAAATAAAAACAAAAAAGTGCCTCTACCTTAAGAGTTATAAGTTCTTTATTATGCCTTTATGGATGAGGCATGAGCCGCTAGCTACTATACTTTGGCGTATTGGTAGTTCTACATGTGATGATGTTGATGGATCCAAGAGCGATAATGCTAGGAATTTCTAATCATGCTACAAATAAGAATTGAAAAATGGAAATATAAGTCGTCACTTGTAAAAAAAAAAACTATTGTGATGCACGTTAATTTAGATTCTGAACTGGCATTCATTTCGAGATTGGAGTCACTTGAACTGAAAGTATTAGTATGTAAAATAAATTACCCTATGAATATTAGTGTATATAATATTATGAAATTTATTAATTTATGATATGAAATTAAAAATTTTAAGTATGGATTAAATTGAAATAATAAAAAATTTTGATCGTTAAATTTTAAAAAAATTAAAGAAAAATGACTAAATAGGAAAATTATGTAGACATAGTTTAAGTCAAGATATATTGAGCATCACTCTTTCCTCCTTTCTTCTTTCTTCTTTCTTCTTCTCAACCAATCACCTTGTTCCATTTTCAACTCCAACTTCCTCAAATTTTGTTCTTCTTTTGTCTTAGATTTTTACCATGAAAACACTTATAGGCTTGAACTAAGGTTTAGAGCGAAGGAAGAAGACATAAGGGGAGATCAAGGCATAAGGTTGTTTCAAATTTTCATATTTTCTTCTTTTAGCTGAGTGAGTTTAATTCAAAACTTCTTTCAAATTTCACTCTTTCTACTTGTTTCTTTTTATTTCTTTATTTTGTGAAATTATTTCCTTATGCTTGTGGTGTTGTGTTGAGATGATTATTAAAAAAAACTCCTTGTTGACTAGAATTGTGATAAAGGGAAGTATTGATGAAGTGTTTTGAGAAAATTTTGATGGAGTTGTACTTGTAAAAATGGAGAACTAAATTGAAAGATTTTGAGACTTGTTGAACCAAAATGGAAGTAAGAAAGTTAAAGGATTATAAAGAGAATTTATTAGAATTTTAATAATCATTCTTTAATCATTCCATGATCAGATTATAGAAAGAAAAATATTTAAAAGTAATTTTATAAATTAATTTCAATTTTTCATACTTATAGAACCAAAATCGCCAAAACCGTGCAATCCAATTGCACCTTGAATTAAAATTAATTACCAGACACAAGGAGGATTTGATGCCAATATTGGAATTTGGAGATGAATTACATTCATAAAACGCAGCGAAAATTAAAATTTTTAAAATTCGGTTCATAGGAATCTACTTGTACTATTAAAACTAATCATGAAATACATAGCTAGAAATAAATACGTTTAAATTTATTGATATGTTCTTCAATTTTTCAACTTGTCGGGTTGTCACAAATTACAATAATCCAAATGGATGTCTTTAACGGTATCCACGCGAAGATTGAAGAACAAAACCCTTAGGGAGACGGCTTGAACAATTTCTATGTGCTAGCAAAGAAATTGATCTTTTGTGAGAAAATGAAATTAAAACACTTTAATTATTTTTGGCTCCTTATTATTTTATGCTAAAAAATAATATTTATATGTATCCCATTTTTTCCTAGAGTCTTAGAGTCCCACTCTAACCCAAATTTGATTCAAAAATCAAAATCACATGAAAAATAGGAGAAATAGGGTTGGCCAACTTCAACGCAGCTTATGCTTCCAACAGCATGTAGCTGCACGTTGGGTAGGCCCAGTGGGCCCATAACCCCCTTCAAGCGATTTTTTAGAATTTTTTCTGTGATCCCTTCACAGTCCAACTCCAAATATTTTTCTCTCAAATTTAGATCCTATCAAATACCATTTTACTTATTCTTCACACCTCCAATGCATGTGACCCATTAGGTTCCTAGTTATGTTGGTCATCCAAATTAACAATCAATTTGAGCAAGTCATGAGCGGTACCTAGCAATACATTATGACTCCCAATTGACCGAAAAGACCGTGGCTTGACTATGAACCTTTCCATAGACAATATTTGTGCAATTCGTCCTTTCACCATCCTATACCCCACTCGGTTCAGAGCATGGACCATGTATCAACTCCCGCTAGATTGACTATGTCACACCTAGCCCAAGTGATGTTAGATCTTGTCCTTTAGGCTCATTACTCTACTAGACATGTCATTAAAGACCATGTTCTTGACATTTGCACTCTGACCAGATATTCCAGAGTAATGACCCCGATAAGAGGCCATGGGTATACTCTCCCTCTTTCAAGAGTGGTGAATCCTTTGTCGGCTACCCAATTACCTTCGAATACCTCAAGTTGTACCCAATCACCACCCTATAAGTGACCTTAATGAGGCAACAAGGAATATAATTAAAGCACATAATTAGTATCTAAGATATCTTTGAGTACCTCAGGTCTAAGGATATTTGCACAATTGCTATGATGATGAAACTGTCATTGACATTTGAATAGATAATCCATTTGATTGTCTTATAGCAGGTCATCCAATGTACTTGACTACTCTTAGCAAACATCCATATGTTAACTTTAAACATCTCATGTTTACAACTTATGAGATCTATCTAGATTATAACATGTGCTAATCTATCTAGATTAATAATGTCCCGTCTCATTAATCCAATGACAAGGGATAATTTAGATACTAACATAATTACACATAATAAAAATCTCATTATCATGATCTCATCATAATTTCTTTCATGCTATGTTTATATCATGGACTTCACTAATTGATTAAAGATCCAATCAATTCATAATATAAATGAACATCAATTAAATGAAAAATGCCTTTTTATTCATTCAAAATGAGTTTGTACAATAAGTGCTTAAAGGTGATTGCCTTTAGAACACCTTTCTAACACCGCTAGCCTTGCCCATCATTGGGTTGTGTGGCCTGGGATCGCATGAGTCCTGATTGGGGCTCCCCTTTCCCGACTAGGAAAAGCCCGATATTAACAAGGAAAATTTCAGTTTTCACATGGTGACCCAAATCTCTTGATTTCAAGGCACAATACCAATTACTAAAACATCATATATCATTTAAACATACCATTTAGTCATCATAAACATGTGACATTCCATTTAACTCATTGAATACCGATTTAAACATAGATATCATGAATAATCCATGTCATTAATCCATACCAATATGTTCAAACCCTTCAGATCATTATTCATGGCAGTTATCAGAGGCATAACATTCAAAAGTCCTAGGCACTAGCAAACATGCAGCCATAAATGCTATGGTTTATGAATACTTACGGTTAAGGGGAAGGAAAACAAGAGAACCATCAGAAGAGCTTAGCCTCTAATCTACCCAAATGTTCAAATCGTGTCCTTGGTTAAAAATCCAAAAATCCTTAATTAAATCCCAAAAATCCACCCTTATATGTGTTTAACTTGTGTTTAAGTGGAAGAGAATCAATGGGAATGGAGGGAGGAGTGGTCAGAGGATCTTTTGGTTGTTAGAGATAGTTAGGGTTCGAATAAAGGCAGAAAAAGATGTGAAATCACGTAATTATAGTGTGCAATCCGAAGGCTAGTCCCGACAGTGAGATGGTCCTTCCCGAACAAGATTCAGTATTGCCTACAAAACATAAAATAAACCAGAATTGTCCTATTTTATATTTTTACTTGTAATTACCATAATACCCTTAAAAAATCCATATAAATTCTAGGCCTTAATATGTGGACGTTACATTTATCACCCCCTTAAAGAAATTTTGTCTCTAAATTTACTTGTACGTATGTCGCTAAACAAATGTGGGTATTGGGCTCTTATGACCTTTTCACTTTCCTACTTAGCCTCTTCCATTGAGTGGTTTCTCCAAAGGACTTTAACTAATTGGACTTGCTTGTTTTTGAGCTACTTGATTTCCATAACTTAAATCTGGACTGGTTCTTCCTCATAAGTCAAATCTAGTCTCACCTTAATCTCTCTGATGCCATCACATGAGAAAGGTCTGACCTATATCTCCTTAACATGGAAAGCATAATGAATCTTGCTCAATTCTAGAGGTAGAGCGAACCTATAAGCAACTATACTAATTCACTCTAGTACCTCATAAGGTCCAATGAATCTCATACTCATTTTTCCCTTCTTCTTGAACCTCAATACTTTGTTCCATAGGGAGACTTTAAGGAAAACCTTGTCCCTTATTGCATACTCTATGTCATGCCTTTTGAGGTCTGCATAATATTTCTATTTGTCCAAAGTTGCTTGAAGTCTGTCTTGAATAACCCGTACCTTCTCTTCTGTCTCCTAAATCAAATTTGGTCCCACCAATTTTCTCTCACTTAACTCGGTCCAATACAATGGCATACGACACTTCCTACCATAAAGTGCTTCATAAAGAGCCATCTATATATTGGACTGGTAACTATTATTGTAGGCAAACTCCATCAATGGTAGATATTTATTCCAACTGCCCATAAACTCTATAATCCAACCCCTCATCATATCCTAGACAATTTGGATAACCTTCTCTGATTGCCCATATGTCTGTGGGTAGAAAGTTGTGCTGAAACTAAGCTTAGTACCCAAAGCTTTCTGTAGACTGCCCCAAAACTGTGAAGTGAATCTGGGGTCGCTATCTAACACAATGGACAAGGGAACTTCGTGAAGCCGAACAATCTCACTGACGTATAACTCAACAA
This sequence comes from Balakata baccata, assembly GCA_949630135.1. Taxonomy (NCBI): domain Eukaryota; kingdom Viridiplantae; phylum Streptophyta; class Magnoliopsida; order Malpighiales; family Euphorbiaceae; genus Balakata; species Balakata baccata. The sequence continues at coordinate 2,353 of CATIWF010023667.1, read as the reverse complement.
GTCTGCTCTAAGAGTAGTCCCTCCTGATATGCAAAAAGTGTATTAACTTAGTAAGCCTATCCACTATCACCCATATAGCATTATATTTCCTAAGTGTTATTGGCAATCCAATCACAAAGTCCATAGTAATCCATTCCCATTTCCACTTGGGAATCGTGATCAGTTGCAAAAGTCCTGATTGTACCTAATGTTCTGCCTTGACCTGCTAATAAGCCAAACATTTGGTAGTGTACTGGGTTATATCCTTTTTCATACCTGACCACCAATATTTACCTTTGAGGTCCTAGTACATCTTATTACTCTATGGATGCATTGAATACTTGGTCTCCTAAGCCTCCCCAAGTATCCTCTATCTCAACCCATCAGTAGGCACAATTAACTGGCCCTGAAAATATAACCCACCATCTGACTGAACTGAATATCCAAATCTCTCCCCCTTAGAGACCGCCTCGGCAATCTCAATTAATTGACTATCTTGTCTCAAAGCATCTATGATCTCCTGATCAGTGTAGGTATGATGTGTAACTCGATAACCATTTTCCTACTCAAAGCATTGGCCACCACATTGGCCTTGCTTAGATGGTAGTCTATCACACAGTTGTAATCTTTGATCAATTATAACCGCTGTCTCTGCCTTAAATTCAAATCCCTTTGAGTAGGTAAGTACTTGAAACTCTTGTGATCAATATAGATGTAACACATTTTCCCATATAAATAGTGATGCCATATCTTTAAAGCAAAGACTATGGCTGCCAACTCAAGATCATGAGTAGGGTAATTTTCTCATGGGTCTTCAATTGTCTAGAAGCATAGGCAACTATCTTACCCTCCTGCATCAGCACACTACACAATCTGTTATGTAAAACATCACTATAAACCACAAAATCTCTACCTAGAATAGGTTGTATCAAAACTGGAGCCTTTGTTGGCATTTTTTTCAATATGTCAAACCTGGTCTGGCATTTCTCATTACACTTATACTTGACATCCTTCCTTAGCAGCCTGGTCAAAGGAGAAGCTATCACTTAAAAGCCTTTAACAAATCTCCTATAATACCCTGCTAGTTTGAGGAAACTTGTGATCTCTATCACATTCTTGGGAGGCTTCCAACTCATAATTGCCTCAATCTTGCTAGGATCCATTCTAATATCGTATGTAGAAACAATGTGACCTAAGAAGGCCACCTCATCCAACCAAAACTCACATTTGGAGAGTTTGGCATACAACTACTGTTCCCTCAAGATCTACAGAACAATCCTCAAATGCTGATCATGATCTTCCGTTGTCCTCGAATACACCAGAATGTCATTAATGAAAACCACTATAAACTGGTCCAGATATGGCTAAAAATCCTATTCATCATATCCATGAAAGTTGCAGGAGCATTGGTTAGACCAAAAGGCATAACTATGAATTCATAATGCTCATATCTAATCCTAAATGTAGTCTTGGTTATATCCTCAGCCTTAACCCTCAACTAATGGTACCCTAATCATAAATCGATCTTGGAAAACACATTGACACAATTAAGCTGGTTAATACACAATCGTGTTGACCCATCTTTCTTCTTTACAAACAAAATTGGTGCACCCTAAGGTGACACACTAGGCCTAATGTAACCTTTATCTAGCAACTCTTGCAATTAGGTTTTTAACTCCTTCATTTCAGATGGAGCCATCCTATAAGGTGTAGCTGATATAGGAGTCATGCTAAGAGTGAGTTCAATAGAAAATTCAACCTCTTTGTTCAGAGGTAAACCTGGCAACTCCTTATGGAATACATTTGGAAACTCCCTCATTATAGGGATACTACTGAGGTCTGGACCTACTTTCCTAGTATCAATCACATGGGCCAAGTAGGCCTTACATTCCTTGCTCATCATCCTCTTAGCCTTCATCATAGAAATCACATGTGGAGGCTGTGCTGTAGAAATAACTCCCCTCTCACTATAATAATCCCTTGGTCACCCATCTTGAGTTTCACAAATTTACCCTATTAGTCTACTACTACCCTATGTTATGACAACCAGTCTATGCCCAGGTTGGCATCATACTCATGGAAAAGAAACTCTATCAAATCAGTAGGGAATTCCTTCCTATGAACAATTAACAGACAACCCTTATAAACTCAATCCACAATAACGTTGTGGCCTAAAGGATTGGTTACCTCAATCTCGTATAAAAAAGGTTCTCTAATCATATCATGTTGTTTATGTTAGAGATGTGCCCAAAAGGCAATCGCCATAAGCACTTAGTGTACACATTCATAAAGGCATTCTTTCATTATATTAGTATTCATTTGCATATGAATTGATATAGATCTTAAACTGATTAATGAAAGTCCATGATATGAA
>CATIWF010023656.1:0-11428 GCA_949630135.1 Balakata baccata | reverse complement strand
AATTAATTTCTAGTTTAATGATTGATTGGCCAACAATGATTGAATTAGGAATGAATATGATAGGGTTTGATTATTAGACACATCATCTTTAATCTAACCTAAAAATTGGATTGAACATTAGTTAATTCATTGGTTTGATTAGCTAATGCATAAGGTGATTGCCATGAAATATTAATTCTATGAATTTAATGCTTGGGAGGGAATGCAAAATTGGGTGAGCAAAACCGAGTACCCACTTTATCCATTGATTTTATTCCTTAATTACTTTTCAATTTAATTCATTGTTTAATTAATTAGTTTTCACCCAAAATCAGTCAAACGAATTAGAGTGTTTAGGTTGCATTTCGTGTTCATTGGTAATTAGAGTAATTAAGAGTTTAAGCTAGTGATTCCTTGTGAGATCGACTCCGGGAGGACACTTGTCATTCTACAATTGGCTCGTGCACTTGCGGGTTAAACCTTGAGTTGACATCACGCGTATTGCTGTCGTTTGTACTGCAGTACGGAAGCGTACCGACCAGAGTCCGAATACAGACATATAAGAGTGAAAAATCTAATTTAATATGATAATATAACGCTTAATATGAATATTGAGTTGATTTGATAAAATATTGCAATTTCGTGTCATATACATAAATTAAGGTAACGGACTGGACCGAGAATACAAGATTTTTGTCCAACAGTAAGAATTTGAGTTAAACATACCATAATGGAGAGAATATTATTTTAAGGCTATAGGTGAAGTTATATGAAGATATTTGGAGGTTAAGAGCTTCTATTTGCATAAATAATGTTCCCGGTATAGATTTACAGTCCGATATTCCAATTGAGAGTTAGAGATATGAGTTTACTATCGCAATGATACCAAGGTGATCACAATTTAATTCTAAAATTTTTAAAACTGATAATTTAGAAATTGGACTTCAGATGAATTTTTACGGGCACGATTTAGAAAAATAACTAAATTGTAAAAACGAAATTTTGGCACTGGTGGTTGTTTTACAAAATCGGAAAGACCATTTAGAAGAGAAAATTTTTCTGAGAATATTGGTATGTTCAATTTGAAGAGATAAGGTCATTTGAAATATGAAATTTAAGAAAATAAATTTGCTCAAGTACTAAATTGAAAAATTTGGAAAGTTGGTGGAAAAAGTCCAAAGTCAAAATTTATTTTGGATTAATTTGGATAAAATCCAAAACATCTTTTTGGTTAATTTTAATTGACCAATATGAGCAAGAATTAAGCTCCATTAAGATTAATTAAACTCTAATCAATTATATAAAGTCAAAAAAATGAAAAAAAAAATTAACAATTCATCATAAAAAAGTAAAAACTCTATCATCTTCTTCGCCTTCTTCCTTTGCACGACCAACATACCATTTCTTTTAATTTCTTTCAATTTTCTCTCACAAATTATCATAATCCAAGCCTAAGGAGGTATAAGGAATTAAACAGTAGAAAAAAAAAAAAATTTTAGAGGAAAATTAAATATTGGTCAAAAATTTCAAGAAAATTTGAGGTGAGATTTTCTTCACTTTTCTTTCAAATTTTTATTGATTTAAGTTGGTTTGGATGATTGTTGTGAATAAATTTTAGTTTAGCGGTGTGTTTGATGTTAAATTTATGAAAAGGAGGAATTGAGGTTTTGTAGGAAAATTATGGAAAAATTAAATAAAAATAGATAATGAGTAAAATGAGACTTGAGAAAGATGAATATGGTGAAAATTTGATGAAAAAAATTTTTAAAAATTTTTGTGGAATTTTTAGAAATTTCACATAATTATGGCTGAATTTTTTAAAACTTTTGGAAGTGAAGGATAATTTTTAGAATGAATAAAATATTTTTAATGAATTTTTGGCCTAATTATTGAAAAATTTATTGGAAATTATTAAATATTATTTTAGTGAAATGGGTGATGAAAAATACAAGAAAATGAGTTAAATAGATCATAGGAATTTATTTGGAAATTTTAAAACATTTATTGAATTAATATGAATTTTTTAGTAGAAAAATAGATTTTTGGAAAAAAAGAAAAAATAAAAGTAAAAAGAGAAAAATAGTTTGGAGGATGAAAAATAAGAAAAATGAAATGTTTACAAAGATTAAAAAAATATATATTAGAAAATTTTTTGTCACGCCGGAAAGCGTGTTGAGTGACCGAAATTTCGAATTATGCGTCAAACATGTATAACGAAAAAATGTAATATCGATATGAGATTTTGATATATGAGAGAGCAGGAAGTAGTTGAGAGTTTTATTTTCAACAAAAAATATGTTAAAAATAACTTTGTATTTAATCAGAAATTATTGTTGTTCAGGCGTAATTACGAGACTGACACCAAAGACAGACCGGGAAAAAGAATCGGCAGATATCGACACGTGAAAGTTAAGATCTGTACAGTAATTAATAATTTTAGCCATTAAATGTAAAAAATATGATTTTAATGAAGTTTTGATTTAAATGAGTTTATATGATAAAATAATTTGAAATATTATAGAAATACATATTTGACAAGAATTTGATATTTTAGTTCATATATTACCATAGACAACATTTTTTAGAAAGGGTTTTTAATTAATTTTTTGAGAGTTTAATAAAAAAAATTATAAATATATTATTCGAATAATAATTCCAAATATTTCTATAGGGTGAGAAAGAATTTTTATATTTATTTGGATAGAATAAATAAATAATAATATCTCTATTATATATAAATAAATAATAATATCATAATTATATTATATATGAAAGTGGAATAAACAAAATGACAGTAAAGTATTTACTATTTCTATTTTATATATGACTCTTAACAATAGATAAATTATTAATATAGGGAAAACAGACAAAATTACCGTTAAAATACTTATTTCATATTTATATGTGACTCTCAATAATGAATAAATTAATAATTACAATAAAGTAATATTAAATTTAAGATAAACATGAACTGCTTATTTACTATAAAATAATATAAAATTTGAGATAAATATATATTTTTAAAATTCATTAGAAATAAAATATCATAATATTATATAATTCTATATAAATAAAATACTATCAAATAATAATTAATGTCGAATCCAATATTTAATATATGAGTAATAATAAAATATATAAAATCAAATAGTAATTAATGACGAATTTAATATTTAATAATTACGTGTAAGACACGTTAATAAAAAACTAATATATATAAAAATGGAAATAGGGATACAAGTAATTTTTCTAAAAAAACCTATATAATTACATTAATTAATTATCGTTTAATAATTTATTAATTAAAAGTTCAATTCTATTAAATTAAATAACTATGTTATATATATATAATCAGATAATTAATATTAAAAAATAATTTAATAAAAAAAATTATTAAGATGGCTGAATACATTTATTTCCTCCTTTCACATGAACATAGCTCTTTTTGTATTTATTTTTGTTTGAGAAGAAACAAACATAGCTTTAGAAGCTAACTAATTGCTCGAATATGTAGTACTATATAGAGATGATCTTATATTTATTGTCAGCTGACTCCTATATAACCCACTGCAGGTAGCAGATGGGACAGCATAGATGATGGATAAAGAAATGTGTGTATGTACAAAAACTTGCAATTTTTAATTTATTCATGAAAATTTTCAACACCTCATAGCAGATCAGTATCTACGTCAAGAATGAAGACTGATATCAAACATCAACATTCTTTTTCAGTGTTGTCCTCTACCATTATTTTTTTTCAGTGTTAGTCCTCTACCATTATTAGTATTATCATTAAATATGATTTAATTATATAATAATTATTACTTTTATTTTATATATAACTCTTTATAATAGATAAATTAGTAATTTTTATATAAATTATAATACGAGTCTAATATCTAATAAGTACATATAAATTACATTAATAAAAAACTAGTATTATTAAATCTGACAAACTACCACGAATATATATATATACTCAGAATTTCTATATATATTCTTCTCAAAATCCTGCTAAAATCATCCACTAAAATTTAAATGGATACACAAAATTTATACCCGATGTCACCTCTGCTGACAAATGCTGCATTACTGCTCAATTAATAACTCCTTAACTTTACCTGAAAATGCCTAGACCCCCGTAAAAAATAAAGAATCAATAATTAGGGTACCTATCAGAAAAACCTTACAATCATATGCTATTATGCTTAGTACCTTTGTGGTTGTGCGGAAGAAGGTTAAGTATTTACGGAGAGGCATAACGGTAAAAAAGATCAACAATTAATTTTATGTTTGGTTGGGAAAAAAATATAAAAAATAAAAAAATAAAATTAAGAGATATTGTCACTTTATTCTATTTGATAATTAAAAAAAAAAAAAGATGAAAACTCTTAAATATTTGGATAAATAAAAAATATATGTGAAAAAAAAATAAAGAAGTAAAATAAAAAATATTATTTAGAAAAGAGAAAAAAATAAAGAGATTTATTATCCATCTACTTTTGTACAACGGAGAGAAAATATAAAATACTAGGTAAAAAATATCACAATTACTGAAAAATTTATTTTTTATTCTTTATTATTACGGTACATTTTATAAAATATTTTGCACAACTTTATATCTCATTCTCTTTTATTCAAAAATATAATAATAAAAAATAAACAAAGTTATTTTTCCAGTTGGAAAAGCTTCCAAAGACCATGAAAAGAAAAATAAAAATTATTTTCTTTTTCTATGAAAAATTGCCGAGTAAAAGGTCCAGGACCCAGGTGTTAAGCTTTGTGGAGTCAAACATAATAAAATAGAGAGAGGGGCTGAGTCCGCCGTGGGTTCGCTCCGCCGATTTTATTTTGTATTTATTATCTCAAAAATTGCTGTCGAGTAGTTTCCTCCACCACCGGCGGTTCGTAAGATTTTTCCTTTCCTTTTCTTTTTTTCTTTAAAAAAGTTTTGGCAATCGACATGTACCTGCCATGAACATTGCTTTCTATGTTTGCTGGATAAGAATTAGTAGATTTCACAGCTCTCCTTATATCCCTCCCGACTTGACCTTTTCCGTCACCTGCATTGTCCAAGTTCCGCACGATTCGAAACCTGAAACCCTAACGCCACGGTTTTGGAGCTCTTCGCTTTCCTTTTATTCATCACCTCTTTTCTCCTCTGTATCTAGAATTTCTCCTTTCCAGGTAAGTTTCCCCACATTTTACCAACCCTTTTTTTTTTTTTGCTTAATTAATGTTTAGAAAAATATTTAGCTGTAAAAATCTTTCCCCCTCGAAAAAGTTTTGAAATTTTAAACTCCTTTGTGTTGTATGGAACATGAGATAAAAACAAGGGGGAAGAATTCTGCTATTGTTTTTTTAGAGAAACTTTCTTCTTCTTGTTCTTTTTTTCAATAGAAATGAACTCAAAGCTAGGGTTTTTATTTCTCAGGGGAATCTAATTCTGTTAGTGATTTTTTTATTTAAAGCTAGCCTCTTTTCTTGTATTTGGCATTTTGTTAAAAGTGCTGACGCCTTTATGAGTTCATACATGTAATTCCTATGCTAGGAATATTTTAATATGTTGGTTTGGCGTTACATGATGCTTATATCACAGAATGGAAGATACTGAAATGTCGAGCCCAGATTTGATGGGCGGCTCCGATGTAACTCCTGTAGATGCCACTGTTCAGAATGGAGTATCAAATGACCAGCCGGAGAATCAAAATTCGAGTGAAAATAGGAAAACATATGCTGAGGATAAGACTGAAGCGTTGCCAAGTGATGTTCGTATGAGTGACAATGAATTTCTACATGATAACAGAACTACTGTTACTGATGCTGCTGGTCATAATGTTATGGTAAAGAAAAATAATGGTGATGGTACGGTTGTTCATAGCCAGCCAGAAACTGTTACTCCACTTCCTCAAAGGAAGTATTCCACTCCAAAATCAAAGCATGATAGTGCTTCAAAGTCAAAAAGTGTGTGGACTGATGTTGAGGTAATTCCGGAGATGCATATAGAAAGGGAAAACTTTCCATTTTCCGTGGTTATATTGAATCTTAGAATAGAAGTAAAAGAATGTTCCTAGAAAATTATAATGCTTGAATTGTAGATGGGGGATGCTGATGAATCGGGGACCCCTGAGGAGCGAGCAGCATTCATGAAGGACCTGGAGACTTTCCACAGGGAAAATGCCCTGGAGTTCAAGCCCCCTAAGTTTTATGGAGAGCCATTAAACTGCCTGAAGTAAGTTTCATATAATTGTTTTAGTTGATCTGTAGTTGGTTGAAGGTGGGAGTTAATTTCTATGTACTTTCTTACTTGAATTAGGTTATGGAGGGCTGTTATCAGACTAGGTGGCTATGAAGTGGTATGCACAAACATCATTTTGTTGCTATTCATTACTATTGTCTACCTATTTTCTCTATATAGCATAAGCTGCTACAAGTCAGCACTTTGCAAATGATTGTGCCCTGAGGTTGTAATCCAGGATATAGAAGTGGACTAGCGCAAGCTTGTGATCTCACTATAATTAAATATGGAGAAAGTGAAACTTTATAATTAGTACATGGACAAGGAAAAGGTATTTTTATTGCTACATAAGTGTTGATTGGGGTATAATGAAGCTGTGAATTAGGTTCTATATTTCACTGCGTTTAACAACTTTTTGCGTAAGCTCCTTTTTTTTAATAAAACTTGCTTTTGAGGTGCTTTTAGGCTTATCATTTTTAATACCTACTCTAATTTCTTAAAACTATTATTTGACAAAGCATAGATGGCAAAGTAGATATACCAACAATAACACCAATGAACTTTAGTTGCTGAAATAGTTTAAAAGTTGTTCAATTGCTCCGTACATTCACTTTCTTTCTGGATCCGTATCATTGGAAGGTCATGGGATATGATACCTGAAGTACCTTTTTCAATGTGAGATGCATGAGAATGAATGCAAAATTCAGGTCAAAGGATATCAATTTTTCACCTGGAAGTGAGAGGAACTAAATAAAGGAAAAGTGGATGAGATATTCTCATTAGTCATTATTTTTCTTGTGAGACCTCCTGATCATATCTGCTTGACTTTAGTTTATTGCCCCTCAATTTTTGTTGTTGAGATGAGATGGTGCGAGAATTTCTCCTTGAATCAATGAGAGTGATTGTGATTTTGATATGGATTCTCCATGGCAATTGCAACAAAGACATTGTAATCTCACCAAATTTTTACAAATTCCTCATTGTTTAGAACATATAATCTAGAAGAGGTCTTCATCATATTTTTTGGTAATTAATCTACAGTGTAGTTGTCGTAATAAAATTGCAGATTGATTGTGATCTTGATGTGCTACTTTTACATTTCATTCATTTGACCTCGGGAAGATTAAGGAGTGCTTGTGATCAGAGTATTTCCATTTGATAATACAATGATTGATTGTATAATGCCAGCCATGACTTGGTGTTGCTTTATTTGGATTATCAGTAGTAGTTAGAACAACAGCTGTTTAGATTAGTTTGTAGTTTTTTATGTAATAATTTTTATGCTGTTTTCAAATTCTTTCAGGCTTGTAATGTACAGTCCTATAAAGTCTAACTTAGAAGTGTTTTAAACTGTATCTGCTTGTTAGATTTGCTTAGATGTCTTGTCTGAATATGCATATGTGCTGTGCCCAAATTACTTTTTCTTTCCAAACTACTGTTACATGGACTTTATGATATTTGTTCTCATCAGTGTATGATTGAAATTTTAATCACCTATATCTGTAGGTCACTGCATCCAAGTTATGGCGGCAAGTAGGAGAGTCTTTCCACCCCCCCAAGTAAGAAGTAGAAAGCATAGCTTTTCTAAACATTCTTGCATACTATATGTTGATCTGGACTGACTTTCAGCCCTTGCAACATTCAGTTTTTGGGCTGCAAAAAAACTAATATTTTAATCTTCTTATCTTTCATGATTTAAATTTTCTTGCTTGTAGTTGGTTTTTAGCATAAATTTTGATATTAGTTGCTGGAAAAAGTACATGATACCATAACTGATCTCTCTCTCTCTCTCTTTCTCTGTCTGTTTCTCTGAAAGGACCTGCACAACAGTTTCTTGGACATTCCGCATTTTCTATGAGAAGGTAATCTTTCATAGTTGAGCATGCTAAATTTTGTGGATTCCACTTGAATATATTTAACACTATCATGTTCGACCTTAATACTTTTTATAAATCTTTAGATGATAAGATGATGGTTGCATTTTGTTCTCTTCTAGCATCAAAGATGTTCATTGGGAAATTCTTAATAGAGGCTCCAATCATGCAGGTGCTGCTCATGAATGAAGCCATTAGTCTACAATTAATGCAGATGCAGCAGATCTTTAACTTTACACATAACTTATTGTGTTTTCTCTTTCCGAGGAATAATTGAGTTTGGATCTCCTTAAATGATATTTAAATGCCACAAAAGACTGATATGGTTTCCCTTATTTATGTTTCTCAGCTTTGTACAAGCACCAAACGTTTTTCAGTCATCATCATTCATTTTCATGATTTTCTTATGTCCTCTATTACTGGTGTCGTCTGTTGCTGCAGGCACTTTTGGAATATGAAAAACATAAGAGACAAAATGGTGAGCTCCAACTCCCTGGTTCACCCTTGCATCAGCCAGCTAGTATTGAAAAGGAGGTAGAGTCTCATTCTTTTGTTATAGTTGCTCGATAGCACTTGGCAAAGCTTTAACTGTGAGAAAACAGATGTCAATGTTGTGCCAACATGAAATGTATGTGTTGAGGACTGAAGGACACATAAAAGGTCCTTAATGTCCTTAAGACGGTAATAATGGGGTGATCTGTTAGAGAGATAAAGGGAGAAGGAAGTGAAGTATTTGCGTTATATAGAGTATATAACTGAAACCAGGATGCTAGCAAAGCAGTTTGTAACAGCTCAAACTCATGTGGATGAGAGCTTGGCTTATGCTTTTCCATTTTTTTCAAAAATGAATGGTGTTGTTTGCTTGATTTGTCTCTGGTTTCTAGTTGTAGACATAGTCACAAGCATAGATGGCTCTGGGTTTCAAAGTTAGTTTTATTTTGAACAGATAAACTTTAATACCGATAAAATAAAAAATAGAGATTGCACTAAATTAAAACTGTTGGGCATATACTAAGAGAATTGTGATCTATAGAATATAAAAACTATTGAAGTTCATATATAGAGTGTTTCCGCTTGCATGTTAGTATATACATGCAAGTAATCTTTTTCACTGTTATAATGAATGGAAAGTATATTATGCTTGATCTGGAAACTGAAAATTTTAGAATCCTAGTATATTATTGAATGTGGAAGTTGCATGTATTCACTTGTGAAATTTTATTTACCAAAAGAGTTGCTAATAAAGATTCAACAAACGTTTATGCTTCAAAATCATTCAATTTTGACTTTCTGGAAGCCATATTCCAGAGGTTTGTAGGCTACTGAAAGCAAAAGTCTTGTTCTGCTTATGAGGTAGGTTTTATTAGGGTTTGTATACTGATACTTGGAAACTTGAGTAGTTGGGAACAAAGCTTACTAGCTGCATTGAATAGTTAAATTCTGTTAGTTTACCTTTTTCATTTCCTTGTTTCTTTTTAGAAAGATGGTGCACCAAGAAGGGGGGGATGAATTGGTGGTGTATAAAAATTTGATTGTCAAGATCAAAATAAAGATCAATCACCCTTAGGTCAACATCTCTTGAGGTTTTCTATCTGTGTTTGTGTTTGGTTTCCTTCTTTTTCTCACCTACTTCCCTGGGTGCAGGCTAGCGGATACCAAGCGTCAGGATCTGGTAGGGCAAGAAGGGATGCTGCAGCTCGTGCTATGCAAGGCTGGCATGCCCAACGTCTTCTTGGATATGGTGAGGTTAGCGAACCAATTATTAAGGTTTGTCCCAACTTCAAAGCTAATTTTCATTTTTAGCATGCCTTCATGTGTGGAAGTTTTTATCTTGCATTCAATGAGTTACAACATAACGTCTCATTTTCCTTAAACAGGACAAGAGCCTCAATTGTGGACCAAGGCGTGAAAAACCCCTGAAAAGCATTGGTATGATGGTATGATGTATTATACATGATTTTTTTGTTGGCATTTATTTGATAGCAACTTACATTGTAATTCTAATTCTGGTTGTTGAGCCAGGTCTGCATAAACAGAAGACTAACTTGGAGCTTTCTGAAAGACCTGTAAATGTTGAGACAGATAAAGAGTAAACATTTCTGATCGCTCCCTTCTAAATTGTTTTTTTTCTCCCCACCCTTTAAAGATCTTTCTTATGTCTTTATTATTTTCTTTTCATTTGCCATACTTGTTTAAATCATTTATTAGTTAAGCAATTTCTAAACAGTCAATGTATATTTTTATATTTTTGTTATGATTCAATTGAAGTCATCTTCAGCAAGTGGCGATTCAGTGTTGTATATTTTCTGAACAAAAAGGAACATTCTATGAATTTTAATATCTATTTGTATGTTAATTTTGTAAATTAAGCAATATGAACTTGTCATCTTGATTGATCTTGGTAAAAATTCTCTACTAATGGCATGAAAACCAGTGCAAAATGTACCAAGTTTCTTGAGTGCATAAAGAGATAAGGACCTTCTGGGATTTTTGACTCAGTTGTCACTACCAATGTTGGCCACCTATTGTGCACCCAAACCAACCAATATATCTGCATGGGTGTGTGTTTTTGTCATTGAGAGAGACATTTCTTGCTGGCTTTTCTTTAATGTTCCCAGTCAAGCAAGCCTAAACATTTATTATCTTTTGTCTTTTCTTGTTCTGGTAGATTGGACATGGAAATTGTTGACATTGGACCACCTGCTGACTGGGTGAAGATCAACGTGCGAGAATCTGTTAAGTATTTGCTGTTTTCTTTCTTTTTAGTTCTTTTTACCCCATATTTTGTAAGATGGATATCCCATTCTTTCTGATGGAATTCAAAATTTAAATAATTCCACTGTGCAGAAAGATTGCTTTGAGGTGTATGCTCTTGTTCCTGGGCTTCTGCGAGAGGAGGTGATCACTTCTGAAATTTTTACTTTCTCCTGCTACTTTTTCTTGAAACTCTAAAAAGATGGTAGGAGATCCAGAAGAAACATTTTTCGAGATAAATGACTGGAATATGCATTATATGTTTTCATGATGGCATTGATAAGAGGATTTATGATTGCTCTATTGTCCTTGTGTATCTGTAGCCATAATTGTAGCGCCTTGAAAACACAAAGGCTGGCTCTGTCACAAAGGCGTGCACCTGGGCCTTAGGTGAGATGCGTCTTGGCGCGCCTTTGTGACGTTAGTAAAATAATTGTATTTTTTTTCTCGTTTTTAGTGTGGAGAAACCTGAACCATTGATTATAAATTGAAAAACTCTAGTAGACCTTACCACACATAATTATTTCCAAAACAAATAATAAAAATGAAAAAATAAAAATTAGGACAAAGAAAACATTTGTTT
>CATIWF010023654.1:0-12814 GCA_949630135.1 Balakata baccata | reverse complement strand
ATATATATATATATATATATATATATATATATATATATATATATATATATATATATATATATATATATATATATATATATAGTATACTTAAAAATTGTGAAAAATATTTTTCATATAATATTTAATATTTATTCCTCCCTAATTAATAAAATAAATAAATAATTAAAAGTAAATAAATAATAATATTAAAGTGACTTATAGTTATCTAATTTTTATATAATTTTTGTTTATATTAAATCACAAATATGCATGATTAAAACTTTTAATAAATTACATCTTTTAAACTTTTAAAGCTTGTTAACTACATTTCCAATAGAATAATTAAAAACGGTATCTTTTAACTCTTAAAATTTTTATCAATAGTAACAAAAGAGAATGATCCTTTTAGTATTTTTTTAATATATTGTTAAAGTATGTTTATGTTAAAATATTATTTTTATTCTTCTTTTTTAATTGAATTTGATTAATTACCAATTACTGCTTGTTTATTTAATTTACATAAAGGTTTATATAATTTTATTATTTTACAATTTCAATTTGGAATTCAATTTTTTCTTCTTTTTTACTGTTATTTTGTCATTCTACTTTTGTTATACTTTGAAGTCAAGTATTATCCTTATATTTTTTAAAATGTTTAAAATTTTATCCTATTTAAACAAAAAACTATTAATTCATCTAATTTTCAAACGTTTTCGTATTGAAAAGGAAATTGCTATAATTTTTTATTCAAACACTATCATTACTGAAGGCCTTGAAAAAACATAAAATATTAGATGATTTTATTTACTAATTTATAAGTTGCACATGATTTTTTTTTTTTTGCTGAAATTATTTAGTCACAGTTAAAAAATATGAGGATATTTTGTTGAGTGAAAATTTATTTTTATTGTTTGGATGCTTCAAAATGTGGAAGCAAGCTCCACCACTGGAGCGACCAACAGGTCACTAGAGAATAGTAATTCCGCGATCTGATGGGCGACAGCCAATTCCAATATAAACACCGTCTTCAGCTACTGCTTTTTTAATATTTTTTTTTTTTCTACTTTTTGTTAGTTCATAGACTAGAGTAGAGCAACACTTTTATACAGCTTGTATGTTATTACAGCGCATAATTACCATGTTAATTAGGGCAGGGTTGTTAGTCTAATGTTAACTAATTAGCTTTGTAAATAATCCACCTTCTTTAGCGGTAAGAAATGATTCTCCTAAATTCTTTACTTGGAAGGCTACGGATTCCAGTGTCAATGTCATGACTCGTTTCCTTCGGCTTTCCTCCTCGTCCACGTCTGTTTCTGAAAAGGGAAAAATTTCATCGGTCAGGGTCAAGCGCATTAATTAGATGTCAAAGGATTTGTCTTTCATGCATTTTCCTCTTCAGCTTCCGTAAGACGGATATACGATAAAACAGTTGAAAGAAAGAATATCAACTTCCCTCAAATTAACAACCTAATTAATAGAAAGACAATGCTTAAACGAACCAGAGTCGCACATTAAAAAAAAAAAAAAGACATAATAAATAAATCATCGATGATAAGAAAAAGAATACCGTGAAATGGAGATATTTCTTAGTTTGTGGTATTCATCCAAACTATTTATCATATTAAAGTATTTTTTCATAAATTTTCGAATTTGTAGTGTTTTAACCAACGCGCGTCAGTTGGAGTGGCGAGCGCTACTATGCATTCAGGTGCGCCACTTCAAGCTCCCACCTACATTGCATGTATGCATCGTACCAATTTTTTTTATTAATTTATTTATTAAATTTTGTTAATTATTTTTTTAAAAAAAATTATGATACAATTTATAAATTAAAGTTTGATAAATTAATAAAAATTAAATAATTAAATTAAATTAAATCAATAAATTATAAATTAAAGCATTTAGAATTTAATCATATATTAATAATTTATAAAAATTTTTAGGGATAGAAAATATAGGGAGTTTTTTTGCACATATCATTTGTTGTAAAAGATTATTATTATTATTACTATTATTATTATTTGCCTTATACATATTTTTGTTCTAAAAGTTATTATTATTATTATTATTATTATTATTTTGCGTGTATAGATGTTGGCCGGTAATTATTAATTAAATTTTGATTAATTATTTTAAAAAAAATAAAGACACAATTTATAAATTAGAGATTGATAAATTAAATTTGCTATATAATGAATCAATTAAATTTCACATAAAGCATATCGAATTTAATTATGTATTAAGTAAAATTGAAAAATAAAAAATTTATAAAATTTTTTAATGATAAAAAATATGAAAGAAAAAAATAATAATGTACAAATTCAATTGAAGTTGGCAGAATAGAGGTGCGCCAGTCCAACTGGCGTACGCAGGCGGTGTTAGCCATGTGGCCTGTGTGCCACTTCAATTGGTGCACATAGTTGAAGTGGCACACGCAAGCCATGTGATAACACACTACTAGTGTGCACTAATTGGACTGATGCACCTTTCATTCTCTCTTCTAAAACTAATATAAATTTGTAAATACTTTTAAAATTATCATAAATTTATAAATATAATTTGTAATCATCCAAATTTAAGAAATATCCATGTGAAATGTCAATTCCAATAAAGCAAGCAATCTTTGCCTGCACTCATGAGCTTCCCTGTTCCCTTTGCAGACAAAAATTCAATGGTTAAACCTATGCACAAAGTATGCAAGAATCTGTTCTTGCTAGGCCAAACACCAAGTTGATGTTTTGCTCTGAAAAATATTCTGAAATTGAAATTGACAATCTTTTTGCTCCACTCATCACTTATATCTTTAAACACCCTATTCTTGATGGAGGGAGCCGAGTCCCTGCCTAACGCTACCTTCAGAGTTCGATAGCTCATCTTTGGAAAGTAAAGCCTAATTTCTTCCGGATATAGAAATTTTGGAGATAGATAAATTGGACTCATATTTTATTTAGTAATTAATTTAATTTAATTATTAAATAAAAAAAATCAAATCAAATATTTTCATATATAAAAATATATATAATTGTCTAAAAACGAATAAATATATTTCTTAAATAGTTTAAGTGTCCATAAATATAATTAAGTAAATAAAGAAATATATTGTTTCATTTTGTGGTTTAAATAACCATAAATATATCAACCAAAATTCTCTTATAAACAGAAGAGCTTCATTCCTTATAAAAAAAGAAGAATTCAATACTCAAGCCGCCGGAATTCTACAATTAAAGCATTAAAGTAAAACTTTACAGAATTCTCTTCAAACATTAAAATTACTCCAAACCAAAGCATCAAAACTTCCACGTCTTCAAATTGAAATCATCCAAGTTTTCAAATCTTCAAAGTAGATCTTCAAACAATGTTCTTCATTTGTTGCGGATTCACTTCATCTTCTTTATCAAAATTGAAGGAAAAATCTTATTTGAATTCAAGATCAAGCTTCATAAACCCTTAAATTGTCATCGAAGGAGGAAAGAATCAAAAACTTTAATTTCTACATCAATAGAAATTTTTTACTAGAGATTGTACCCCTTTTCTTTTATTTTAATAAATCCAATTTTGATATTTGTTCTTTTTTTTTTTGTCTTTAATTTCAGAACAAAAAATTTGTATACAAGAACACTTTCGGAGACAATGGTTTTTCCATAAGATACAACAATTCTAACATGGTCAATCACAAGGTTTGCCTTCTTGTTGGTATTAGTTACATTGAATTCCATGTCATATTTTGCAGCATATCGGGAATCAGACAGTGTAATGTTAGATATGGACAAGGAAACGAGTCGGAAAGTGGGATCCTGTGAATAATGACAAGCCACGCGACCATGCCGACACAGCTTAATATAAGAAATGACATAACCAGTATCAACATCAAACGGGGAGCATAGTGATTGAAGCTCTGTGCTCGTGATGGATTGGATAAAGTGACATTGGAATTAGAATGGTTGCTATTTATTTGCGGGGGTTGGAGTGGAGGAGATGTACTGTAAGCCTGAGAAATTGGGAGGTTACTAGAATAATCCATATGTAAAATTCTTGACTGGCTAAGCTTGTTACCTTGGAGAAAGAGTGACATAGAATATATGGTAGCGGAACAGGAAAACAAACTGGCCCTTAAAAAGGCAAATGAGATTGCACACGTATTTCTCCGAGGTAGAGAAGACAAGAAACTAGGAAAATTCCAGCGTGTATCCTCAAGTCATTGCTCTGAAGCTTCCTAAATTTCGGCAAAGGCAACCTATTGTAGCCGCGTCATTACGGTTGGTAAAAAGAAAAATGCAAGCATCTTAAAGAAGATGAAATTAAGCATCTTGACTTGAGAGCAACACGACAAAATCTTTCTACTGTGATATGATCCCATCCATATGCCGACCAATGACGCAACATATAGAGAATTTTCCAAAATTTATGGGTAGCCATTTTATTAGAAGCTAATTTGATTCTACATAAATAACTATAATGATGCCGATATAATGGTTGCACCCAATCTTTACACTTATCATAAATAGAGAAAATCCATACATTAATTGTTGGAAAATGGTTCAAAAACAAATCAAAATAAAATTTCATATCTTTTGTTAAGATTGCATCTAGAAATATTTAATGCTTAAGTTTTAAATTATGATTTAAATCTTATTGTTAGTAGTGAAATTTTATTTCAATTAATTGAGATTTTTAGGTAATTATTTTTCTGTTTTTGTTATTTTGTAAGCCTCTAAATAGACTCATTTATTCAATGAAAATGGATAAGTGCAGTGATTTTTTGAGTTAAATCAAATTTCATTAGTTCATCATGTCTCTTTCCTTCTTTTTCTTTCTAAAAAACTCCACATTAATTTGGCTAGGAGAAAAAAAAATATTTGTAGGGTCACTATGTACAAAAACAACGTGCAAAAAGAAAGAATTACAAATTGAGAGGAAAAAAAAAAAAAGAAGAAAAGAAGACAAGGCTTGTTTGTTCTCTTCGAAAATTCAATGCAACTTGAATGAGAAAAATCATAAGCTAAAATTACTGGACAGGTATTGTCACACATAACAAGAGCTTGCTTACCATGAATGCCAAGTTCATGAACTCCGTCCACTGTCCTCAATCATCATGCCTTTAAGACTCTTTGCTAACCAGATAGCTGTCTCCCTTGGGGAAACCTTATCTTTCCCAAAAGGTTTCAAAACAACTGCAAGCTCTTCCAATCTGTTTTGTTCCAGCAACTCCGCAGACAATTCAAGAAGCCCTTCGAGTGCCTCTGCCCTTTGCCTAAAAGACTTAACATCTAATGTTTCCTTTGTTGGTGCTTCCTCTTCCTTAATGAGAGGTTTTATCGGTTCAGAAGTATCTGATTTTGGAACTGAAGTAATAGTATTTGATATATCCGTTTCCTCACTACCAGAATGATCTGAAGTGTTTGATTTCAAATTCAAAGCTTCTGAGCAATTTGATGATTTAAGAGTTACAGGCGTACTCATTTTTCTCACCTCCGATTCATCTCTTACTACATTTAATAGCTTTCCAACATCCACATTTTGAACCCCCATCTCCACAGTTTCCATAACTGGCTGCTCACTCCCAACACGAAAACTACTGTGTCGTATAACATGTATGACATCATCAAAAGCAGGAGGAAGATAAGCAGCAGTTGACTTACCAACTGTTGGGTTTTGTAAAATGGTTCCACTCTCTGGCTGGCACGTCTTTTGGCTAGTTGATATTGCTGAGGTAATGGAAGGAGCAGTTTCCGAAACTGGTGACAAAAGTTCTTTTATAGTGAACTTGTCATCACCACAAGACGTAGATATATGATTTGGTTGAAGCTCGGTATCAGGCCTGCTATTTGGCCTACTTACAAGAATGTCATCATTACAAATTGGTATTACTTGAGAACTCAAGAGCAACGGATCTGGAGATGCACCAGAACTTACTTTCCCATCACCATCAGTAGTATTCTTCTGAGGATCAAGGACAACCTCAGAGGTTTCAACCAAGCAAACTACAGATTTGTAATAGTTCTCCCCAGACAAATTTTCAGATGATTTGGAATGCAAAATGGAGGCAAGGGAACTGCTGGGTGAATGTGAATTTGAATTTTCAGTGCAGGTTATTGTTTCACCATTTGAAGGTGTCTGTTCTTTCCTGTCAATAAATGGAGTTGTTGCATCATCAAAAAGTTGAAATGCTTGTACTGACGATGAGACAGAATTACTGCTATCTGTTTGAATTCTTCTGGAAGCTCCAAATACAGCCTTTTGAGACTCTTCTCTGACCTCTTTTTGATATTGTAAAAGGCAACTATCAGGCAGTTTATGGTGAGTATTTTCAGGATCTTGAGTTGTTTCAGTTGGACTGAGCTTCGCAGGGTTGGTGATGCCGTTTGGAACATCATTTCCAGCTTGTCTCATCCGTCCGAGAAATGAACTCCGCTTGACCACATTCGAAGGAGGAGTTCTTTGTCTTGGCTTTACAGCAATTCCTTCATCAACATGCATAGGAGGAATACCATCATGTCTGGGTTTAGCCTTTGGTGTAGAGTCAATTATAGGTAACTGCAAGTTAAATTTGCAACATGAGAAACCATTTTGATAAGTGTACCAAAATGAGACAAAACAGCAATGGATGCAGAATATACTTGGTGCTTCAGTGGCTGTGATCCCTGAATACGTTTTACTGATTCAAAAGCTACCTTTCCTGGTGTAACAGTTGGTGTATTGGCATTAGACTTCATACCAGCCGTAAGGGCATTGGGTTTGAGAACTTTATGAGACATGTCAGTATTACTTCTTTGAGAGCCTCCAGCCTTTATATGGTTGCCTCTCATTGGAGAATTATTTGCTCTAGCTTTCACTTCTTTTAAAGCCATCATAATGCCTCTGATGGTCTTTGGTTGCTTTAATTCAATGTTGGATCCTTGTTCATCGTGATCAGATTTCATTCTATGTTCATCTATTTTAACTGTGCATGTAGAGGGGTTTTCTTCTTCACTTGGCATCTGCTGCACGTTGGCATCTTCATCATCAATGGGAGCCATATCTGTATCAGTGGCTCTGAGCTCACAATTTGAGATAATTGTTGGGATATTTCTATCACTTGAAAACAAACTATCTCTATCACTACTAGAACTATTGCTGTTCTGGCTTTCAGCCATGCTTTTCCGAGAATCACGACCAACAGAAAAGGGCTTCTCAGGGGAATAGGTTGAGGGAGTGAAGGATGGACGATATTGATCAACAAAAGGCTGCAAATAAGGATGCTTCAAAATCTCGGATGCCTAATCAAAGTATATCCAAATCGTCAATATGAGGTTTTAGCAAGGATTCCTAAAGATGATATAGATATTTAGGAAAAAAACATACATTAGGTCGATGCTCAGGGTTCTTTCTCAACATTCCTTTGATCAATGTTTTCCTGTGCAGTGAAACTTAACTATCAATTATATGCATTGATTCACTTGTATCTATCAATATTTCGGGTAAAACCCAGTTACAGAAAAAACATTAGATAACCCAGTTAATGATCAGTTATCCAATTTCCTTGAGATACATAAATAAGTCAACAGAAATGAGATCTTTTTATCATGAAGGCATCATTTAGATTTCCTAAAAAGTGCAAGGCTTATCAATCTTTGACGGAAGTAGCCAAGGAATCATGAAAATGGGCCAAAAAACAAAAAATCTACATTCATTTGAAAATTGATTGACAAGAATAGTAAATCCCATGATGCATAATATAGCAGCTAGTCAATGTTGAGTTTGCGGCTTGAGTCTGGGTATCCAAATTATGACCGGACCCAAAAAGCCTGTGGTGTGACCCAAATTGGATGAAAAATATGGAGCTGTATAAATTTTGCTTACTTCCTATTTCAGGCAGAAGATATATATATATATATATAAGGGCTGCTGTGTGGTTAATTCATCAGTGAGACTTACAAGGCTGGAGAGTAACAGGAAGGCAAAGGGCCAATTGATGAACGATTTATCTTGCTGATTAATCCTGCCATGTCCTGCAAGACATATTCAGTAAGCGAAATGGAGTTGCAAAACCTATTGAGGTTAGATATGGATAAACTTTATCGGACACAAAACTGTTATGAGAAGCTTAGCATTCAAGACTTTATAATGGCAATATCTTATGCAGTGACCACAGAACATGCAGGTCAGTCTCTACAGCCTGCACTGAATCTCTTTTTTTTTTTTTAACACTAAGGTGCTTCATTAAACAACCAAATCATCAGCATATACAAGATTCTCCAATGGGGCTGAAGGAGCAGCCAATGAAGATCAACATGATGATCAAGAATGCTCAGAAATTTCAAGCAAAGATTTAACTCAATGAACAGCATCCACATTTTTCTCTGACACATGAAATTATCATACACATTATGTTGTGCCATTCTGTTGCATTGCATAAAAATATAGAACTAAAAAAGAAGTATGTTAACAATTATCAAGCATGTCGATGTAAATGTTAAAACCAACTAGAATTGGTGGATGACTTGAGTGATAAATTATATAACCTGTTCTAGATTAATACAAGCAAAATTTTGAAGTGAGAAGCAGCAGTTGGATGCAAAATTCATTAAAAAAAATGCAGAAGAAATAATATCAAGAAAAAAAACATGGGAATTCTTACAAAAGCTTTGAAAGCAGGGCGATGAGCAGCCATCTCATACATACAGCAACCTAATCAACAAGAAACCAGTTTAGCCAAAAGCAAAAAAGGATAAATGAACTTCACTGAAATAATCTAGGAAAGATTCATACCCAACGACCAAATGTCTGATTTGAAACCATATGGAATATCTGCAAGGAGTTCAGGGCACATGTAATTGGGAGTTCCAACAACCTGTGCATAATGGTAAAAAACTCTTAAAACTTTCATTGTGGTGATGCAAATAATTATCATTTCTCCCACTTCATGAAATTACTACTCTTTGATATCTCCCTTGTAGGGTAATAAGTTCATAAGGGATAAACACCTTTACTTCAAATGTACAATGTCAAGTAAATTTTATGACTTGATGTTTCTCATTTGATGGGATAATGCATAATTGGGAAGTAATCAAGTTCTAACACACTACGCATCATTTTAGTAATTATTAGTTGTCAATATTACTTTTTGTTGCCATGCAAGGAAGTACAAAGATGCAGAAAAGCGATATGATTTCTGACCACAAATAATAAGGTCGATCAAACTTCTTTAACCAGATCTCTGTAGTTATATGAAATGAATTAAATAAGACTCAATATATTAAATGATTGCATCAAAATAGTCTAGTGAATTTTAAAAAAATAAAAAACCCCTCAACTGTAGCCACATGAAAATCAAGTGCATTAGAAAATCAGAATACACCCAACACCTCCCCCAAAGAATTGTTTTACATATGCATTTAGTAATTTTTATTATTATACATCTGTCCACAACTGTACTCTTGAATGTGAAAATAGATAATGTCACAAATTCCTGCTTCTCATAGATCTATCAAAATTATTACCCAACAAAAAGAGAGATGGTGGGAGAACATGTGAAAGAGAAAATAGAAAATTAGCATAACAACTCTTCATTTCTCCCAAAAAAAAAAAAAAAACTCTTTTGGGGGAGGAAAGAAACACATACCGAGGAGGCCAAATCATCGGCTTTTAAAGTTTTGGCAAGTCCAAAATCCCCTAGATATGACAAAAGAAACAAAACAATGAATACAGCAGCAAAATCCAAAAAACTTATTAAGAAAATGTCAATTAAAGGAACACACCAAGACGAACATCTTGATCTTTGGTAAGAAAGATGTTGGAACACTGCCAAGAAAGCAATTAACTGATTCAGCACAAAGTACCATCAAATGAAACAGATAAAGTTTAAATGACATGTCCAGATACTTATTCTCATACTTTGAGGTCGCGATGTAGAACGAAATTGGCATGTAAATATTCAACAGCTAACAGCAATTGTGTAAACCATTTACAGAGTTTCTGAAAAGTTGTTAAAATAATCACATAATGCAGTAAGCTAAAGCCCAAAATAAATTCAATCATACGAATTCTGGAACAGAAAAGCACAAGCAAGGGTTTAGAAAAGGAATAGTTATTCAGATTACCTCCTCAGGAAAATAAACTCCATTTGACTTTTTCATCAATTCAGCACTGTCATCAAATGTATAAAAGAGCAAACTGAATTCATTGCACATCATGCGAAAACTACAATTTAAATTCCTACTAGATGTTGGAAACATACATGTCTCCACCTTCACAGTATCCAGTGACAATGCAAACGTAGCAACCCTACATTACAATTGGGAATACTGTCTCAGCTTCTAAAAAAATAGCAAGTACAGATAAGAACTCCAAAACTAATTCCAATTGGAGGAAACTTTGGTCTCCTAAACTATTTTACAACTGTACCTTCTCGACCCATGCTTCTTTGAATTCTACTATATAAGGGTGCTGGATTCTAGCAATAAGAGCCATCTGCAATAAAGAAAATCAAAATGATTTCATTCAACAACCCAACATTAAAAGGAATGCTAAAATCATGAGAAAAGTCAGACAGCAGATTAGAAGTGAAATTAACAGTAACCCCTACTTCTTGATGAGCAGATCTCCTGCATCGCTCCGTTTGCCGCGCAAGCCGGATCTTCTTCAAAACATACCTAAAAATTAGAGAAAGGAAATGCAATCAAAAGCTTCAAAAGAATATTAGTGAAAAACATGTATACATAGAAAGAGAGAGAGGCACTTCTTCTTCTCGGACTTATGGTGGACTAGAATGGCAGCTCCAAAGGCACCGCGACCGACCTGCTCCATAATCTCATACTGATCCATTCGAGACTCCATCATTTACACACACACACACACTCTCTTTAATCAATCAATGAGAAAATCTCAATTTTGGTTTTCAGAAGTGGAAATCTCCTCCTCCTCTTCATAGATCCAGTGAATGACTGACTAGAATGCACTCATTTCAGCAGCAATGCTGTATCCTCTTCCATTGCGTCGATGAGCTACTGATTCGGTCGAAATTGAATCATTCGATTCGATCCCTTTCTTTTTCTGCAGTAAACAGGGGGAGGAATCCGTGATTCGCTTCTTTTGGCGTGAGTTTGCGTTCCAATGTATTTTTTCTTGCTTTTGTTTCTGTCACTTACATCATACTCTCCCTGCCTATGAAGATTTGAAAGTGGGAAAAAAAAAAAAAAAGGACTTACTATTTCTTGTTCTATACATTTATGGATAGGGCGTATTTAGTAACCACTAAAAAAAGAATGCTGTTACTCTTACTGGTTAAAGGAGGCTGAACGATTCTCTCCTCTCGTAGCATGGCTGTGTGGGGATGCTTGGTTTTACGCCGACACAATCAGCTGGCCTCTACAAGCTCCCAGTAGTTGACTTGAGACGTGGAGTAATTCGCAATAGACACACTAATATAAATTTAATTATTTTATTCATATGTTTTTTTTGATATAAATACAATTAATGAAACTGTATATACGTTTCTATATATACGGTAGACTGAATTTATTTATCTATTTTGCAAATGTGTTGTATAGGAAAACTTGCACAGGGTCTCAAGAGTAATTAATGGGTTAACTAGTTTTAAGCAATGATTAGTGTGTTGTAATTATAGAAAGCAGATAAGGTATGCAATAATGCAAACTCCATTAATGTACCTTGCTGTCACCTCCATGTGCTGGACAACACCCCCTTGCTCCCCCCACCACCACCCCCAAAGGCGTGCAGTAACGCTAACGCTAACGCGCTCCGATCTATCCCTGCCTTGCTTAATTGCTTATATCACAACATAGGAATTTCTCCTCCACCAGTAATAACATACGCTACAGGCCAATCGAATCATTTATTTGGAAGGGCCCGTTGCCAAGTTGGCTCCATCCTATTGGTCCACTTGGCTCCTGTCGTTCCGGGACTTCCTGGATTATTCTCTGCCTAATTGCTAACATCGCACATGCAGTTACGGGAAAATGACTCACACATCTGGGGAAAATTGCTGCTCTGTTAGTCTGTGTCTTGGGGCATCCACCCTCTTGATGATTGCTAAAATGTTCCAACTAAAAATACTAGTTATAACATTAAAATTGCGCTTATTAATATTGAATAATCGTTGCCCCTATTATATGTAAGAGATTCGTGATCGAGAGTTTGAAGAACATATATCATTCAAAACCTTTAAGTAATAGGAAATTACTTGTTTAAATTATATATTAAATTAATGATAAATTAACATATAACGAGTTAATATCAACATTATTTTTCTTTTTCGGCAGTTAATAAAGATAAACCATTGGTTTCTGTAAAGTTATGCGATGTGATAATTATTTTGGATTTAGATACTCTTGTAATGTACTAAAAATATTAAGGTTATGTTTGAATTGAGTGATTTTGGATGATGAATTTTAAATAATTCATGGATTTCTATTAACATTTAATTACATAAAAAAAAGTTCAAATGCATATATTTTGAAAAATCTCTCAAAGTCTTTGTTTTTAAGAATTTAATTTCTCACGTCCTGAGTGGAAAAATCCAAAATTCATCATCTTTTTTATTAATGAGGAATTATTGTTAATTTTTTTATATTCCAAAATTGTCTCTAATAAATTAATAATATTTCAAAACTCCCTTAATCCTACAAAAAAGCAAAATTCATTTTTTTAATTTTAAATAATTACTTCTTTATTATTATTATTATTATTATTATTATTATTATAGTGTTTATGCACGTTAAATTATTTACAAAATGTGATTTTTAGTTTATACCAATCTAATTAGATATTATAACGTATAATAATTTATCGTTTTAATAATAAATATGTTTTGTTTAAAAGTTTAACTTATTATATA
>CATIWF010023612.1:0-12872 GCA_949630135.1 Balakata baccata | reverse complement strand
AGGTTTATCATATAATTAATACTCGAAAGCTACATTCATTTATTATCCTTTTGCGGATGTGTAAGAATTGGAAATTATGATGAAGCTCTGACTTGGAAGCATTTGTATTGAAGCTCTCAACTATGCACCCCAAGTGAGTGGAAATTATGTTCTGTTTCTTTGGCTCTTCATATTGCAAGCTTTTATTGAATCTTTCCTCACCGGTTGCTCTTTTAGGAGCATTAATGTCCATTCCTCTTGTTGTTTCTTTGGCTCTTTGTATTGAAGTTGAATCATCTTATAAACTTTAAAATGTTATTATTATTTTTTTCTAAAATTTTAAAATCTAAATCTTTTCGGTAAAACTCTGCTGACAACAAAATTTTTATATTTCTCCTGATTCTATTGACCAGACAACTCTCAAGTACAATAGGTACATGTATTATTTTTCAAATTTAAAAAGAGATCTAAGTTTTAAAATTTCAGGAAAAATAAAAATGATGATGTTTTAAAATTTATAAAATTACTCAGTTTTCTAATTAGCATAATCTTTTTAATATTGCTAGAATTTTATGTTATGTCAACAGAATTTCGCCATAATTCATAAATTGATAAAATTTTTAAAATGTGTATTTAAATGAAACAGACCTGTATATATATCTCACCAACAAGGTTTTTTCTTCACTAATCACTTAGAGCCTCCCTAACAATATTTCATATTCCACTCTCTATTATATTATACAAAAGTTATTCTCTATTTTAGTTTGTCTTGAAAATTGTGTGCACTCTAATACTACTTCTTATCTCATTCTCTATTTTAATTTTTTATTAATAAAACTATCTAAAAAAATGAAGAGAGAAATAGACAAAAAAGAAGGAAAGAGAGAGAAAGAACAAAAGAGAGGAAAGAAAAATAATAAAATATTTCTTAGGAGCTCTTAATATATTTTAAATTTGATGAGAGAGATTTTAGATAGTGAGATAGGTAAAGAGGAAGATAGAGAACTGTTGGAAGACGTAAAATTCTCTAAATTTAGGTAAGGGAAAAAATGGGGAGGCTGTTATGGATGCCCGTAGATCTCTCAAAACAGATATCTTTATCATTAATTTTTCTGTTTTATTGACAGTGCTGTGCAATGGGACTTTGTTGGGTTGACCTCGGGCCTTGCTTCCATCACTTTTTGAAGAGGAAAATACATCTTTAGTGTGTTTGCGATTTTCAATTCGTAAAAGTTGAGTTTGGATATGTTGCGCGGTTGTTCTCAAGCTGAAAATTTTCAGGTATATGGCTAGTATTGATGTTTATATTTTGTTTCTTATTTGTCGATCAGTAATGGTAAACTGATTTTTATATTCCTAAAGATCTGTTTTTTCTTCACTAATTGCCTAAGTGGAATCTTCATAATCCAAGTGAAAAGTGGAATCTTCATAATCCAAGTGAAACCGATTCGAAATTCTCTAGGTGGCATTGTACAGTGAGAATTTATTAAGTTTTGATACAAGTGAAATCTTATTGCTTGTTTGGTTCAAACCAATGACTAGAATGTACTCTTACTTAATGAGATTAAAAAAAAAAAGGAAAAGGGTTAATTTAAAAAAGAAGGTTGAGAAAGAAAGGAACGGTCTAGCTGAGCTGGGAGAAAAGAGCAGTATTGAACAAATGTCACTTTTTTAGTATTATATTTTGTAGTATTACGAAATCCAATGACTATTTTCATCTATCTAGCCACGTCTGCAAGAGCTCATAGAATAATTCTCTAATTGATGTTGGCAATATTAGACCTAAATCTTGATTCTTGGGGAAAAAAAATTGTAGTGTTTTTAATGATCAAGTCATCAATCTAAAACTACACACTTTTTTTTCTACTCTTAGCTACAATTGACTTATGGTGAACTTTTTTATAATTACTCTTTTTCTTCTTCTTATCTTGCTTGGCTTTCGATTTTGCGGCGGTCGCTGCATTTTCAGCTTCAGTTTTTCGTTGTTCTGCCTTTAGTTTTGATTCATAGTTGTCTTTTGTTTCTTGCTCCCTTTGAAATACATCCATTTTAATTATTTAATATCAAAACATTATTGATAGACTAAATAATAAAAACCTTAATTTTTTGTCTTGAGTGCTCGTCATCGTGGTGCAATCCATATCTGCTGTGATAGTATTTCCTTCTCCATTTTAGATTTCGGTATTCTACAATAAATATTCACTCAAGAGTATGATATGTTCAAATAAGAATATGAGCGCAAACATAATTAAGTTGAAGTAAAAAATAATGTAATTAGCCTTTACTTTTTTTTTTTCCAAATTTCTTTTTGGAAGCAAAAAGACTTGTGTTTTGTTGTTTTACTTTTGAGTATTGTTGTTTGAT
This sequence comes from Balakata baccata, assembly GCA_949630135.1. Taxonomy (NCBI): domain Eukaryota; kingdom Viridiplantae; phylum Streptophyta; class Magnoliopsida; order Malpighiales; family Euphorbiaceae; genus Balakata; species Balakata baccata. The sequence continues at coordinate 10,529 of CATIWF010023612.1, read as the reverse complement.
TAGTGCTATGTTAGAGGCATATTTGGAGACCTTAGATTCTTCTACTTCTTATTATAACATTATAGTCCTATTTTGGATATTTTAGCCATAAGTTACCTTTCTTTTTAAGTTGCTGAAATTAGGAATCATGTAAATATTAACTAAGGTTTCCATGAAAGTGAAGGGTAACTTCTGGCTGAGATATCCAAAATAGGACTTTACTGGTATAATAAGAAGTAGAAGAATCTAAGATTTCCATATCTGCTACTAGCATAGCACTAATCACTCAACAATACTCAACAGTAAAACAACAAAATACAAAACTTTTGTTTCAAAAAGAAATTAGGAAAATAAAAAAAAGGGTAAAGGCTAATTACATTTTTTTACTTCAACTTCTTTTTGCGCTCATATTCTTATCTGAACATATCATACTCTTGTCTGAATATATATTTTTTATGTGCAAAATACCAAAATCTACATTGGAGGAGGAAATACTATCACATTAAATATGGATTGCACCACGATGACGATCACTCAAGAACACAAAAATGTAAGGTTTTTATTATATAATATATCAATAATGTTTTGATATTAAATAATTAAAATGAATGTATTTCAAAGGGAGCAAAAGACAACTATGTATTAAAACTAAAGGCAAAACAACGAGAAGCTGAAAATGCAACAGACGCTGCAAAATCGAAAGCCAAGCAAAACAGGAAGAATAAAAAGAGTGAGTATTAGAAAAAAAGTTCACCAAAAGTCAATTGTAGTTAAGAGGAAAAAAAATCTATAGTTGTAGATTGATGACTTGATCATTACAAAAAGTACAGTTTTTGTTCCTTAAAATTTAGGTCTAATATTGCCAACACCTACTAGAGAATTATTTTACAAGATTCTGCAGACGAGTTTAGATAGATGGAAATGGTCACTGAATTTCGTAATACTACAAAATATAATAATACTAAGAAAGTGACATGTATTTAATACTACTTCTATCAGCTAGATTGTTTCTTTCTTTCCCAACCGTTTTTTTTTAAATTATCCTTTTTTCTCCTCATTTAATGTTTTTTTTTAGAAAAGAGTACATTCTAGTCATTGGTTCAAACTAAACAGGTAGTGAGATTTCACTTGTATGGAAACTTAATGTCTTACTTTTAATCTAAGTTGAAGTCAAATATTTTTATCTGAAGTCTGGAGGAGAAGAAAATTACAGGTAACATGCCCGTACCTGCTCTTTCTACCCTTCCTCTTTGTTTTTTTTCCCTTTTAATTTGGCTATGATATTTAAGTTGGATGATTTTTTATCTGATTTACTGCTCCTGTTGTGTTTTTTTCTCATCATCTCTTCGCCACTGTCTCTCAATACCATTATCCTCACTGGACGCCATCAACTGATGCTTCCATCGACAACACCAGCAACAACAAAGTTAAGTTTGTACTTTTTTTTTCTCCTCCTCAATTACCTCATAAATTTGATTTAGGATTCAGCAATATCTCCTTCCCATTATTTTGATCATTATTACTACTTGCAATTTCCCCTTCTTAAAAAACTTATTAATAGATTTTGTGATGGCTCTTCTTCTTTATTCAACTTATCTGAAATTATTCTGGAATTTCCATAGGAGAAGAAAATCACAGGTAACATGCCCGTACTTTCTCCCATTACTCCTATTCGTTGTTTTGTTTTTGTTAATTTGGGTGTAACATTTAAGTTTGATGATTTATCTGATTTGTTCCTTCTATTGTCTTTTTTGGAGATTTTCTCATGGACATCTGGCTCAATTAAAGTACATTATACCTGATCTGAAAGAGTAGGAGGTAAGCTAAGGTTCTTATATATATATAGTGGATGTTCTTTCTTGTCTCTGCTTTTGTCCATATAATTGAAATAAAGAGGCTGCTTATGTTTAATGAGCGAACCATGTTGTATGAAGAATTGAAGATGGATCTTAATATACTTTAAATATTTATACGAATTTGAAAACAGCAAGAAAGAAACTCCATTGGAGGAAGGTTTTTTGTTCATGGCTTGCGGGTTTATATAAAGCTCATCTATAGGTTTGCTTTCTTTTTTATTTTTTATTTATTGCTCCTCATTTTACTGGTTTTGTGCATAGTTGATGATATGAAACACACATTTTTGTGAATTTATGCAAGTTGTGTTTCATTTATGTGATTCCAATTGTTAAAATTTTGAAATCTGATTTAGGTTTTACAACATGTGTAATTCATATGTGGATTTGAACACTAAACAGTCTATTTTTCTATTTCCAGGAGAATTTCCTTTATTATGTTTAGCTGTTTGATTTTAGTTTAGATGTCTTCACTTGCATCACATGCACAAACAAGTAAAAAAAACTACTTTTCCCCCTTGCATCTCTCTCTATTCTCTATATAGGATTCCACACTTTGGATATGTGATTTGGTTAAAAACGAGGTTACCCCACTTAGAAAAGTTTCTTCTTCATTAACTTAATTAACAGTGTACATAGGGAAACAAGTCAATTACTTTGAAAAAGTAAAAACCTATAAAGAAATAGTTTTGATATTTTGAGTCACTAAACAGACCAATATTGAATTCATTGATTAGATAAGACTTCTCTACGAGTAACAGTTAAGACTTGAGAAGCATATGTTTGTTCTGTTCAATTTTTGAGAAAACTTGTTTCTGCTGTGCTCTTTATAAGTTCATATGGATAGTGAGTCTGAGGGCTAATTTTAGCTTTTAGATTTTTCATGAGGATTTCAGATTTCAAACCTATGATATCTTTCTCTTTTATCTGAAAACCTTAAATTCTAACTCTTAAGTTATGGCTATTTGATTAGGTTGTCATCCTGAAGCAAGAGCTAGAAGGAACAAAGGCAGCTTTTAGATATATCAAATAGCAAGCTGAAACTGAAAGAACTTGCAAATGCTGCAGTGGCTGCTTAGGCAGCTGCGCAGAAGTCACTTTATCTTGCTGACTCATGCAGTGCCACAGGACTCCTGAATCAATTCAAGGAATGCACACCAAAATTCATGATGCTGCATAATTTAGTACCTAAGTAAACTAGTAAGGCTTTGTCCCATCCTTACCACATCTCTATTTATCTGAAATTCATTATGTTTATTAGAAAAATTATTTTAAAAAGATCGATAAATTACAATATCAAATTTTTTTTTTTTTTTGGTAAATTCGAGACTAAAGAACCTGTTATATGGACTGTAATTTATGTTCTGTTTCTTTGGCTCTTTATATTGCAAGCTTTTATTGAATCTTTGCCTTTTGTTGTCTCTTTTCCTCACCGGTTGCTCTTTTAGGAGCATTAATGTCCATTCCTCTTGTTGTAAACAGTTCCTAGATTTGATTGCATTAATTAACTAGGGAAAATTACAAAAAATAAAATTAACTTTTAAGGCTGTATGAAAATTAAATTGTATTTTCTATTTTCACATTTAAATATATAAATTTTTTAAACTTTATTAATTTATGAATTTCGGTAAAATTCTATTGACATGGTATAAAATTATGGTAAGATTAAAAATATTGTACTATCTAGAAAGTTGATGAGGACGTTAAGTTATTTTAGAAACTTTAAAATGTCATTATTTTTGTTTTTTCTAAAATTTTAAAATCTAAATCTTTTCGATAAAATTCTGCCGAAAATAAAACTTTATTATTTTTTTTATTCTATTGACCAGACAACTTTCAAGTACAATAGGAACATGTGTTATTTTTCAAATTTAAAAAAAAAATTTAAGTTTTAAAATATAAAAAAAAATAAAAATAATAATGTTTTAAAATTTCTAAAATTTCTTAGTTTTCTAGTTAGTATAACATTTTTAATTTTGCTAGAATTTTATATTATATCAGTATAATTTTACCATAATTCATAAATTGATAAAATTTTAAAAATTTGTGTATTTAAAGAAAAAAATATAATTTAATTTTGATACAATTTTAAAGTAATTAAATAAATCTTGACACATATATATAGTATTTTTGAATATCTATAATATATTTGACAAGAGAATATTATATTTCCTACTTTATATTTATTAGTTATAGAATATCAATTTACCTTTGGATAAATCCTTAATTTCTAACAAATAATAAAATTTTATAACTTAACTAATAGCATTCTGTAAAATTCCACAAAATATATGACCACACATTGAAATTAATTTGGCTAATTTGGTAACTAACAAATTAATTTTATATTCAATGTCATATAACTAACCAACTATAATATTTATTAAATAATAATACATCATAATTTCTATAAAAAAACTATCTCGTAAAATAAGGAATAATATTTAACTTATTCATCATTCGGCCATTAAATTTTTTAGAGCAATTATAGTGATAATAATCATCAATCACTTAAACAATAAATAATAATAATATAATAACTTTAAAAAAACCAATTCATTATGTCATATACATCATTCGACCAAACAAAGAGTAAGTTATTTTTTTTTAATAAATCATAAATATGAAAATACATATTCCATCAATACTTTCATCCGTCAAAACATAAAGGCAGAATTGAATATATATTTTCCATTATACTAATGATATTATACAAATAAATTATTTATTTAAAATTCATGCTCTGATATTTTAAGGAGATATAATCAAATCTTCATAATAGGATCTTGAATAAACAATTCATTATATATAAATTAAAATATAAATACTTACTTGTTACGTAATTATCATAATGATGGAAATAATTAAATAACACAAGCATTTGATTGAGACTTGAGATTGAAATCGATTTCTTTCTCTTAACCTCGATTTTATGCTGTAGACAACTTTGATGAAAAAATATTTAGTAATACTACAACTCTAATTAGTTAGAGAAATAACTAATTTATATCAAACACTTTAAATATAATATTTCTATCAAATACCAAAATCACTAACTTAGATTAATTCCACTATTAAATAGGAATTTAGTCCAAATAGAAAGTTATTTTAAATTGGTATAATTATGACCTTAATTTTAAACTATATCTTACAGTTATTACACAATTGTTATATATTAGATCCCGATCCATACAACATTATGAACCAAGATCCATCACACGTATAAGAGGTGGTGACAATTTTATAAATAAATCAAATTTATATAGTTATCAATCATACAGTGTCATTTTTGTAAATATTCATCATCTGTTATTAAATAAAAGTTCATTAGTTTATTGAAAAATATTTATTATTTCATTAAAAAAGGTTAATTACTAACAAAATGAAAGTTCATTACTTTATTGAAAAAGTTCATTACGAATAAACTAAAAATATTCATTACGAATAAACTAAAGATTCATTAGTTTATTAAAAAAATTCATTATGAATAAAATAAAATCTCGTTAATTTATTGAAAAAGTTCATTGTGAATAAATTAACAAAGTTCATTACGAATGAATTAAAGATTCATTAATTTATTAAAAAACGTTTATTAGTTCATTAAAAAAAATTTATTACGAATAAAGTAAATGTTCATTAGTTTAATGAGAAAGTTTATTACGAGTAAATTGAAAAGGTTCATTACGAAATGAACTAAATATTCATTACTTTATTAATAAATATTTATTTTTTATATTAATACAAGTTCATTCTTTGTGTACTTAATTTAATGAATATTTTTTTTGTGTTTTTCATTTGTAAGTGTGAATTTATTGAATTCTTTTAAAAAAAACTCAAAACATAACAAAAAAAAAAGACAAAATGCACCGAAAAAGTAACAAATCGATTTTATTTTAAAATAAAATGAACTTATATTAATAAATAAATATATGTAAGTTTGTTTTATTTACAAAATTGTCACTGTACTTGTACTTCTAACACGTATTTAGTTCATATTACAATATAAATTGTGTCCACAATATAATTTGCTGTTATTACACAACATATATGTTCCCTAAAGAAGGGCCAACAGCAAAATTATTCCAATCTGGTAAAATCAGCCAAATCAGTTTGGATTGATTAGTTTCCGATTAATCTGGCTGGTTTATCGATCTTGAGAGTGAAAATTGTTTCTTCTCTGGTCTAATGGTGAAATCTGCCTTATTTAAAGTTCACTTTTCGGTTATACTGGTTAAATCAGTTGAAATGAATCGTTTTTTACAACACTAAAATAAACGTTGAGGCTGAGCAAAAAAAGATAGATGAGATTAATTTTACTTTTATTGTAATAGAATTACAATTTTTTGTAATATAAGAAAATTACTTAACTATATTTTTATTTTTCTAAAATTATTTTCAGCCAATTTTTTAATTTAGGTAACATATCAACTGATATATTTCCGTGAATCTAATATAGTAGCTGATGTATTACCGAAAATTAATTCAATAATTTTTTTTTTGTAATTTACTGTAATAAAATTACAGTTCAATAACCCGAGGTAGAGGCTGAAAACAAGGTGGCAGAAAAAAAAAAAAAAAAAAACCGAAAACAATAATTAGAGAAAACGTGTCTTTTTACAAGGAATTGAGAGCGGCTAAAAAGCTCCCTGAATCTTGTTTCAAACTCTCAATCATCTATGCTTTTTTTTTTTTTTGGTCGAATCGATCATCTATGCAAATGGTAATAGTGAAATGAGTACAAAAATTTGAGTAATTATACGGTTACAATAAGAATTATTTGATCATCAACTTTTAATTTTACCAATTGATTATTAATGACTGAAATTAAAAATTGATAATATAATGATTCTAAAACTATAGATATAAATTACATTAGGTGCACTGCATAGAAACCCTCCAAAAATTTTGAATCTAAGTGAGGATAATTATTTTCAAGCAAATACAGCACCAAAATTATCGATAATCCTGATACATACTTAAAACAAATGTTATAATATACAAGTGAGAAGTCATCTTTTATAATTATATAACTTTTGTTTTTAATATTTTCTTCCTTGTATGAGTTTATACTTTCCTCTCTAATATTGAAAAAGAAAAAAGAAACTGAAACATTGGGAGTTGACGGTTTTATTTTATCAATAATCACTTAATTTTAATATTCTACATTAATGTCACATACGTTTTTTTTTTTTTTATAAAAGTCAGTTTATAATGTTCTGTTTTCAGTAAAGTAATTTTTAGCATTTCGTGTTGAAATATCAGTTTGGCATTTAAGACTTTTTGTTCTGTGTTCTTAAGCTTTATAATAACTAATTCCAGCCCCAATCAAGCATTAACTTTTTTTTATTATTTTTTTTTTCTTTTGTCTTCTCTATCTTCATCTCCTGTTTCTCGTTTTCTCTCTTTATTAAGTATTAATTCGTTTTTACTTAGCTCCAATGATCCGATCTAATCGTAGACTGGAAGTTTGGGAAGTTTCTCTCTATGATTTGGATTTCTTCCCACGTTTGAATGTTACAAATCAAATACAAGAAAATAGAGTAGGAGAATTGTTAATTCAATATTCAAAATAGTAGAAAATGGAAAACCAATCTGAGACCTGTGTAGCACACAGTTTCCTTAAGATAAATTCGCCTCCTACACGGGTGTTTAGGATAACCAGCGTTTGTCTCCCAGGATATAACAGATTCCAAGTAGTTGTTGAACACACAACACCTACTTACAGCAAACTTTGCTTTGCCACAACCTCTATCACTTGAGAAGAAGAAGGAGAAGAAAGAAAGAAAGAAACAATCAAAGTATGCTATTTTCAACAACTTGAAAATTCAAGCCTAAACCACCTATTTATACTAGATGGAGGAGACAATGGATTAATTGTGATTAATTTCCTTTAAAGGCTGCTAATAATGCCTTTGTAACTCTCAAATAATGATGAAATTAATCTTTGAAACATTACAAATGACATTCCAAAAGACATGAGACTCAAAAGTCCATTCTGGAACAAAATCTACACGGGCATGTGGATCCACACGGTAGTGTGGATCTGCCTTGCTCACTCATCCTGCAGACACATCAACACGACCGTGTGGATCCACACGGGCGTATCAGTGGCCTAGCTGTGTGGATCCATACGGGAGTGTTGAATCCACACGACCGTGTGGATCCACACGGGAGTGTTGCCAAATTTTCCAGAAATAAAAAAATAAATTGAAAAAATTGGACTTGTTTAGGACCACGAGATTTTGGACCGACATTCGTATACGCAGTTTACGCACCCACGCATTGGCCCATGGATTTGCACCCCCTGCGCTTGAGCGCGCGAGAGAGAGCCTTTCATTCTACTTTTCTTACCCATGTAAGAAAGCATTTATATATATAAACACAAGTCCAATTTCAATTTTTAGTGATGTGGGACAAACTCCCACTCACTTTTCACCTTTAAATCTCCTTATCATGGAGCTTACTTTGAGCTTCAATTTCTATTCGCACATTTTCCATTTTGAGCATATGAATACAATAATTCATAGTCCTCATATTAGAGAACATATATCCGGGTCTTTTTTCCAAAACCGAGTTGTGGGACCCACCGGAATAATCCTCTCAAAATGGCTCATAATCACAATTTTTCCAACATATCGTACACCTAAAAAATTAGAGAATGGTATTACTGACATTTTTGCATATGTATAGATATAGCATTTATGGTCGTGGCATAAAAGCAACACACTTCTAAAAGAAATGGATTCATACATCTCAAATGAAACATAAGTGATAAAAAGTCATAACATTAATTAAAGAAGACATAAGTCATATGTAATATTCCAGTTTTGTTATTTTGCCTTTTTATCATTTGTTTTGGTCCAAGTTTGGTTTAAATTACTCTCTATATATTTCCGTTTTTTATCCACGTAGCTAATATTTAAAAAATATAATAATTCAGCAATCATACAAAAATGTGATAAAATTTATCATTGCGTGAAATAAATATGCTATTTTTTGGTACGACAAAGAGTATATTTTGATTAAAAAATTGAATTTTTAAAGGCTAAAATGAACAAAAACAAAATATAGTGAGCAACTTAAATAAAAAATAATCAAGAGAAAAAATAATAAAAAATAGATAAATACATAGCTGAGTATGTCTTTCGCAAGTAAAGAAATTAATATTTTTAAAAATTGGTATTATATGAAAATTTAAACAAAAATAAAGAAACATCAATGTGAATAGTAATCCTCAATTAAAGTTCTGAACAAAATCATTAGCAAATATAACAAGACAAAAATGAGTTCAAACTGTCAGTGGATATACAAAAGGTCTACTTATGACATTCACAATGAATATTCTTTGAGGTAAGCATTAAATCCAGTATTTGAATATTCACCACCTCGATCTAATCAAAGTGCTATAATATTTTTTTCTAATTTATTTTCAACTTCGGCTTTATACTCTTTGAACTTTTCAAAGACTTCAGATTTGTATTTCAATAAATACAAATACCCATATCTAGACTTATCATCTATAAAGGTAACGAAGAATCGATAACCTACTCGAGCCATTTCCTTAAATGGTCCACAAACATCAGTATAAATTAATTCAAGAAAGTTCTCAACACGTATCATTTGACCAATAAATAAACCTCTAGTCATTTTCCCTTGCAGACATGATTCACAAATAGAATCATTAGACTGAGAATCTAAACATTTTAGAATTTCCATGTCTACCAACTTTTGGATCCTTGCATTAGAAATATGACCAAATCTTAAGTGTCAAACCTGTGTCATACTTGAATCATTATACTTTATTTGATTAGAATTGTTATGTGCGTTGCTTAATAATAACTCTTTATTATTTATCTTATTAGGCTTATCACAATATAAATAATATAAGCCATGATGTTTAGTTCCAATGCCAATAAGATTATTATTATAATAAATGTAACACACATCTTTGTAAAACAAAAATTTATAATTATTGTTTGTCAAAGCAGATACAGAAATAATATTCTTATAGGCATTAGGAATATACAAAACATCCGATAATAAGATTAAATGATGGTTTAATAAAATGGAAATATCTCTCACTTACTCGGCATCAACTCTTGCTCCATCTCCAAGAGTAAGTTTTATTTTCCCATCATATAGCAATTTCTTATGTCTTAGATCCTACACAAAGGAACAAATATGAACAGTTGCTCCAATGTCTAAGACCCAAGCATATGATGAGTTAAAAGAATGATCATAATTTAAATCAACATTTAAATTCAAAAGATGAGAAATACCTGAAAGACCAACAATCCTTTTGCCTTTGGTCTTCTCTAAACTTTTTAGATAAACTGGGCAATTTCTCTTCCAATGACCATCCTTTTGACAATGGAAACAGGTTCCTTTGTCAACCTTTGACTTAAGTTGGTCTTTTATCTTCCCCTTACTCTTTTTAGGATGCAAAGAAGAGGGAGTGGAACTCTTTCCCATAGTGGTCTTTTTCTTCAAATAAGAAGAAGAAGCTGCCACTAATACTTCTGCCTCTTTCTTTTGGAGATTTATCACAGTATTTTAGTGATAAACCAAATTCTGTTGCAGCTCTTGCAAAGTGCATTCCACTTTGTTCAAATGGAAGTTAGAAATGAAACTTCCATAGGAACGTGGAAGTGATGCTAAGATACGGTCTGTCTTAAGCTCCGCATCCATGAAGAAACT
>CATIWF010023610.1:0-13945 GCA_949630135.1 Balakata baccata | reverse complement strand
AAAATTAAACCCTAATTTGATGCATCAAGCAAAGTCAAATTGTGTCTAAGTGAGGCATGTCCTCCTCACTTGGTTAATATATTTATCCATGGCCAACATATTTAATTTATTTTTTGATGGGCTCATTTATATACAGATATTGACTTAGGTGGACACTTATCCCCTTAACTTTTGAAAATATATAAATTTATATTACTTTTTAAAATTTACTTCATCTAAAAGATATTGAAAATTTATTTTGTTCCTCTTATTTAGCTTCGATCTCTTTTCTTTCCTAATTTTGGGATATCCATCACTTTCCATATACAGTAATTAGGGCATAAGCTTGAATTTTGGCTCTCATTAATTTATACAAGGCAACGAAGAACTAGAGAAGAAAATACATAGCTAATCTATCGATTTGATTAGATGTAGATTTTTCGAACAATTTTTCATTGACATTGCCCAACCATATGCATGGTAGCTAAAAAAGTTAGGTTATGAAAAGGAAAATTTTTTTTAGATAAATTCAGTTTATTACGTCTTTTGTATATAATCTAATTTAATCATATAATAATATATATATTCATATTAATTAATAAAAATAAAACTATTAATTACATATCATTGTATAACTGAATTAGTCTATAAATAACGTGATATAATTATTGTATTTAAAAATTTCTCTAACAAGAAAGAAAAGAGAGAGAGAGGTTGAGGAAAGCATAAAGGGGAAATGGGCATTGGGCAGATTATGCAGAAGAAGTCCATTTGAGCTTCTCATTTTAGTTTTAGAGACCACCACACTTCTTTCTCAAGTCAAGTTTCAATCTTTCTATACCAATCTCTTAACACCCTATTTGATATTGCTTCGAAAAAAAATACATTTTTCTGGAAAAAAAAAATTTAAATTTTAAATTTGAAAAATTGATTTTAAAGGTATCAAATAAATAAATAGTTAATAGAATATATAAAATTAAAATAATAATTAATTAAAATTAAAAAAAAAAAAACTTACTTTTTTGACAACCAATAACAATCCTAAATACCCGCTAAAAATATTAATTACTACAAGTGGATGGGTGCCTCATTTAGTAGTAGAAATGCTATTTTCACTAACTTTTGTCTTGGATATATATTAAAAATAATTAATAAAATTAGAAATTCCTAATATATTTTATGCACCCCATATACCAACATATATATTAAATTACATTGGTCAGTGACCTGCTTTCAATGATTTTGCTCTTTGCATAAGTGCTTTTCAATTAGAATAATAATACCTTGTCAAAATAAAGTACGAATCTTAAAAACTATATAAAAAAACATATATAAATGAAGTAGTTGATCAAAAATTAGCTAATTGGCTCTCACATTATGCTTCACATACCATATACTCACTGGCTATCATATGTGCATGTACATGTAGATTACAAATATCTTTTTTCAAAGTATGGTATTTGAAATTAGTAGATTAATTCAGAATGTATTGGATAAAATACTGTAAGAAGATAAAATATTTTTTCATGAGTTTTAAATGAGTTTTAAAGTAGATATATACTTATATGACGGTTTAATTTGAAAGAGTCATGCAACTCATCTACAATCTATTGGATTTACAAATATTTTAATTATACACTAAAAGCACTCTAATTAATTAATTATCACTTCCATTAGGCAAAGTTACAGCTAAACAATGCAGTAGAGTGCCGGCAAGAAGGGCACAAAGGAAGGGATATATAAATATATTTCTGAAAAAGAAAAATTTATGTGCGCTCTAATGAGACATTTCTGCGATTAATGCAAGAAAAACTCAATTAAAGCCAGCTAATACTGATTAATTATCATTAAGCAAAGCCAAGCAAAAGGCCGGCTCTGTCACTCAACAGTGGAGAAATGTTAAGGTCACTTTTCATTTTTCAAAACTTTCCAATATTCATCGTCCGATTAGTTGATAAAGAGAAATCATCAGCCAATCAGAAAATAAGTATTGGATAGTGTAAAAAAAGTAGAAAGTGTCTTTAGCATTTCTCCTCGCTAGTTTGACAATGTTAGTCTATTTTTAATTAACTAGCTTTATAAAATTAGAGTTAATTATGGGATTAAGAATCTTATTCCTAAATATGCTTACTGATGCCTTTTTCAATATTTGATTATGTTATTTGATTACTGGCCTAATGGTTCTAGCATACATATTGATACTATTTATTTAGATCAGTAAATGGGCAGATCTATTAAAGGAATAAAATTTTTTTAGAGTGCTTTATACCTTAAGTTTGAACTCAAAATTTTTAGTTAGAGAGAAAGAAATTCTTACCATCACATGCATCTCACTCTTTGAGATTTTTTTTTTTTTTAATTAAAGAAGATGTTTTAATGGGAAAAATTTTTGAGATTAACCATTTTCTGTACTGCTTTGTAATAATATATACTTATCTGTAATTAGCGTTTCAATTTCTTTCTTTTTTTCAAGAAAAAAGAGAGAAAGAAATTATTATATTAATTTACAGTCTGCTTAAATATATAATTTTTTCCATCTAAAAAAGTTATAATTTCAACATCGACCATTTTCATTATGGATCGACTACTCAATTTACAATAGACATGTGAATTATCTCACCTAAATAACCAGCTCCTTTTTCAACCAAGAAATTTATTGTATCTCAAAGGCATAAATTGCTTGGAATTAAATAAAATAAAACATAAAAAAATCCGACCCATTCTAGGATTTATAAGGACCATTCATGGGTTAGTGGGCAGACTAAAATTAATTAGCATCTACTCTCTCAAGAGATGAGATAAATGTGATAGGAAATTTGTGGGAATTACTTTATTCTTTTAATAGACTTATCCGATAGAAACTCATAGTTGGAAAAGAAAAATAACAATTAACAATTTCATTAGTCAAAAGGAAGCTTAATTACTCTAAAGATGCCATTGAAATTACAAAATATTTAATAAATTGAACAAATGGCCTTGTATGGAGAAACTTGAGTATAATGAGTAAAATACTGAATAAAAGTCTTAGTATTCATAGACTATAATGAAACACTTGGATGGATATAAATGTGCCAGATATAGCTGTGCTTGCACTATTACAAACTGGGTGTAAAAATTTATATATTAAATTGTTAATATTATTTAAGAAATAAATTTTAAAAAATAATATAAATTTATATATTATTATACATATTTTTAAAAATTCGGATTATGCAATTGTTTATACTAAAATGAAAGTAGCTTGAATTGTATGCTTATAGTTCTCCTTGTATCATCCAATACTCACACTAAGAGCAAAGAGGAAAAGTGGGGTATGTTGGAATTTATAAAGTTACTACAGACTAATTTTTAGATATAATAACCTATAAATATAATGTTACAGTTGACATATCACTAGAAACTGATTAAAAATTATTTTAGTGAAATAAAAACAAATTTTAAAGATATTTTTTGAGAGAAATTCATAGATAAATTTTGTCTACTATGTTATCCATGCACTAACCAAACCGTTTAATGATACGTATATATGCTATATTCACATTAACAAATGAGAATAAATCAATTAAATATATATTAATAAATAATTGGATTAACTTATAAATAATATGATATATATAATTTATCTATAAATAATATGTTAGACAGAATGTATTTAAAAAATTTTCGTTTCTGGATGAATATGAAATTAAGCCGGTAATTCCTTGATAGCAAGACAAGGAGGGAATAGTTAAGGGAGAGGTTGGGGGAGTTGGTTGTAAGTAAGTGGGTTCTTGATCTCAAGTGGAGAAATATTGGCCCTTAGATTTGAGTTGGCGTAGGATTCTCAAGTTTTGAGTACACGTGCTACCCTCACTTCTTTCTCTCGTTTTCTTTACCTCTTTTATCTTTGCGTCCGTGCATGGATTTCTCCTCCTAAATAGAGTGAACACTGAGAAGAAAGAGTCACTTGGTCCTTCTTTCTCTCTCTCTCTCTCTCTCTCTCTCTGGCTTTGTTCATTGCCATCATTAACAACAAAGGCGACAGACCCACTTCTCTCTTCCAATTTCTTCTTTTCTTTTTTGTTTTTTCAATTTCTTGAAAATTTCAACAACCAATTTAGCTGCTTGACATTCACTTTTTGCTTTCTGCTCCTCTTCTCTGCTTTTCTACATCTAGATCTTTTCTTGCTTTAGAATTCTGTGAAATCTGAGGTGGGTTCTTCTCCATTCTGTTTACAAATATGATCTGACACAATTTTAGTATTCAGATTTGAACTTTTGCTTGTTACTGATCTGGGCTCCTCTGTTTATTACCATTTGGTGTGTACTGCAGCTTCATTGTAATTGAAGCATTAGTCATTTGGTTTAAGTTCTTTTGATAATTGATCAGATTTTAGTTCTCTGATCTGAATTCTTGTTTCTTGAATCCTGTAACTGAAATCCAATGGAAGAATACCAAGAATTGAATCATGTATGCAAATTCTGCAGCAAGAGCTTTTCTTGTGGTAGATCCTTAGGTGGTCACATGAGGTCTCATATGATTAATGACATTACAGCTCAAGCTGATGGCACTAAACTCACCAGGAAAAAGCTTCCATCTCTAGTCATCATCAACAATGGAGCAAATAACAGCACAGAGGCTACTAATGGTTATGGCCTGAGAGAAAATCCAAAGAAAACATGGAGACTTGCAGATCATTCCAGTGATCAAGATACTTCAATTCTTGAAAAATCCTGCCTAGAGTGTGGCAAAGTATTCCCATCTTTGAAAGCTTTGTTTGGTCACATGAAGTGCCACTCATCAGAGAGAGAGAAATTTTCCATCAATAATATTATTGTTGTTAATGATGATACTGAGAAGAACAATAATAGCTTGGAGGATGAGCAAGATTCTTGGATTAGTGGTGATCATAATAACCAGAAGCTGTTTATGGATAGCCAATCTGATAATGAAACTGCAGCTGCTGCTGCTCCTAATCGAAGAAAGAGATCGCAAAGGAGAACAAGGTACATGATGGGTACAGCTGCACATTCTTCTTCTTTGTCTTTTCCTAATAACAATGCTTCCTCATCCGTTTCTGGAATTGAGCAAGAAGAAGAAGAAGTTGCTATTTGTTTGATGTTGCTTTCTAGAGATGTAGGTCAGTGGGGTGCTGGCGGCTTAAATTCTGTTGCTGAATGTTCTGACAACAGTTCTGTCTTTCTTGAAAACAAAATTGAAGGGAAGAATTCTGTTTGTAACGAAACTGAGACTTTGATGACGCAACTAGGAAGTAGAAAAACAGAGTTCTCTGCCTCCGAGTTTTCAAGAAAAAGGAGTAAAAAGAAGAAATCTCAGCTTGATGATGAATCTGTAGTTGAGAATTCTGGAGTTGAATTGGGGAAGAGAAAGTTTGGTGATTCATTTGATCTTGAAGCTAGTAAGAATTCTCACAGAAATAACAGATTTGAGTGTACAACTTGCAGCAAGATTTTCCACTCATACCAAGCTTTAGGTGGGCATAGAGCTAGCCACAAGAAGAACAAAAGTTGCTTTGCTACAAGAATTGACAGCACAGAAAACAGCATTGAAACAGAACAATTATCTCCTGACCCGACACCACCAGATGATAGTAAGTTGATCATAAAATCTATCAAAAATGAGATTTCTGTTGTTGATTATGACAACAGAGTAGAGACAAAAAAGAGCAAAGGACATGAGTGCTCAATTTGTTTCAAGATTTTCCCATCAGGACAAGCATTGGGTGGACACAAAAGGTCTCATATAGTGGCAGGCAATGAAGCTAAAAATACTCAGAATTTACCAGTTAAAGAACCAATTCCAGCACAAATTAAGGACTTTCTTGATCTTAATCTACCAGCTCCTGTCGAAGAAGACACTAATGGGCCTCTGGGTTTTAATCAATGGTGGATTCCAAGCAGCCATAACCATGAATCCTTACTAGGTTTGATCTCTAACTGAGTTTCTCTAATTCTGTCCACTATTTTCAATAAAAAAAATGAAAAAAATATTCATTAAGAGTGTACAGATTCATTCATTCTTTTACAGATTCAAGAATTAGCTCAAGACTTTCCTCCTCATATTAAACCAATGTAAAACTCTTTTTGTACTTCATTTTCACCATGTATTTTTCCTTTTTACAGTTTCCAAATGGAGCATAGTTGAATTATTGTGTTTAATTGCCACACTTGAAGTGTACTTTCTCAGTTTTTTCTATTTTTATTTTCTGGGTAATTTTGGATTGGAGGGAGGTGAGTGAAGTCATGAGAAGATAAAGGTGATTTTTATAATGTACACAAGGATAGCATGTGAGATCAAAGGTGGTTGTTTAGTCACCTACCATAAAACATGACAACCCATCTTCTCCTTTCTCTTTCTCATATACTCACTCTCTAGTTTAACAAATTAAATTCACTAGTGCTTTTTTAAATGGCAAAGTTAAGTAGAATGCTAATTATAATTAATGGGACTACTTTCTACTAGTTGTTATTGTGGGTTTGATTAGTTCATCAATCCAAGAATCCAACCAAATCAATGATAGTTGAAGAGAAAGGGTTTGCTGAGATTTTCCAAACCAATATGGTTATATGATACATTATCTAAATTTATCCTTTTTACAAGAAATTTGGTCGGAGATTTAAATTTGATATTTTTCAGTTCCGATCATTAAGTCAATACCAATAAATTTTAAACTCGAAATTTTATAGTTATGATTATCAGACTAGTACTATTAAATTAAATTTTATTGATTAAATGTATTAATATATAATACTTAATAATTTTGTTTTCAAGTTGATGGGGTGGCTTATATTAGGCCAAATTGCACAAGTTCTTGTATTGACTTGCTACCCCTTTAATATCTCCCTATAATTGAGCACAAAATGGTATTTAATTAAGGTGGTCCAAAAAGAATGAGCTCATCTTAGCACAAATACTCATGGTTGGCAGGTTTTAACTATGTGCCTTAATATGGGCAAAAACTTTGGATTAACTGGGTTTATTTTTATTGATTTTTTTTTTTTTTTTTTGGTGGGGGGGGGGGCGGGCTTTTTCAGATCTAAGCAAAGAGAACAGGCTGCTGTCTTGTCCACCTCATTTGAGGCAACTTTAATATAAAGTCAACTTAGATCATTGAATTGAATGCATGAGTTACTTATCTTTAAAGCCCAATGGGCTGGTTTTTTTGCGGGAAATTTCAACTTGCTTATTTTTTGAACTTTCAAAATTTAAAAATTTCCAAAAATATAATTGGAATATTCTGAACAAGAAAAGAAAAGGAAGATTTTACATGAATTACTGAATTTTAGGTTTTTTTTTTAAATACCTACAGTTTTTTACATTTCATTTTTATCAAATTTACATTTCAATTTTACCTATTTTTCATTTTTGATTTTCATTTTCACCTGTCATCTTTCTTCTTATATGAGAGAACCGAAATTAGAATTCATGTATTCTGCATTGGGTTTGGCTGAAGAAATACCAATAAATCTATAAATCTTTCAAGAAAATTATTGAAGTCGAAAAGAATTGGAGTAAAAAAAAAAAAAAAAATGTACCAGCAGATAGGAACTCTGCAAGAATCGGAGTCGACGCAAAGACGGGAATGAAGCTTCAAAAGCTGCCACATTCTCCCGCAGTGGCTGTAACTACCAGGAATTCTTAGCTTACAGGCAGCGAAATGGAGGACAATCTGCTCAATTCCCTTACAATAAGCTGAATATTTGCACGGTTTTCCATTCTCCGATCTAAAATCTTTATCATGAGGTCCAATCGTCCCACACCCATCTCTACATATATGAACAATTGCCTTTATCGCCTCGTATAATTGCATATATATCTTTCTCTCCTTAATTTGTCCTTCTAATCCTTTCCTTTTCCCTCTCTAATTACTAATCAAATTAGCTTCAAACCCGCAAATAAAAGATAACACAAGCATGATTCTCACATTTTCTTCATGGAGAATGGAACCCACGGAAATATAATTAAGTGATAAAGCCATCTCCAATCCACAATACAATTTTAGTGTAAATTTTACACTTATAATAAATTTATCTCAAATCTATAATACCATTTTTTATAAAAAAAAAATATTCTATATTTATTCTTATTTATATATTATTTTTTATTACTTTGATTCAATTTAACTAATTTACAAAATAAATCTTAATTTTTTTCTTTTTAACATATTCATCTAATACTATCTATTTTTTATTTATAAATATTTTAAAAAAATTAATTTTAATATTGCATGTGTTGGTCATGATATGCTAATTACATGTCCTAATTACTTTCCCATCTCCTATTTCCATCTTTTCCTGTCATCTTTTTCCTCTTCATCTTCTTCCTTCATCTTCTTCTCAAAAATAAATTATGTATAATATGGGTATGTATCTGTAATTTAATAAATTTTTTTTAAACAAAAAAGCATAAAATGGTGTGGTTGCAGTGCCACGCCAAATCTAGCGTTTCACCATTCGTAACACTATTTTTTCTGCCATTTTGCCACTAGATTAGAGATGGTCTCATCTCTGCCATTTTTATTTTTTCTATATTTAACGCCA
This sequence comes from Balakata baccata, assembly GCA_949630135.1. Lineage (NCBI taxonomy): Eukaryota > Viridiplantae > Streptophyta > Magnoliopsida > Malpighiales > Euphorbiaceae > Balakata > Balakata baccata. The sequence goes on along the minus strand of CATIWF010023610.1, from coordinate 5,425 downwards.
TTTTAGCTATAGATTGGAGATGGTCTAATTGTGAGTGTTACAATGATCCCCCTATTCTCAAGTATTCCCAAAGCATATCAAATATTTCTAAGGTATTCTAAAAAATTTTCAACGTATAACGAGATGTATCTAAAATATTTTTAAGATATATTGAGGTATTCTCAAAAAATTTTTAAAATATATCTAAAGTATTCTCAAGAAATTCACAATAAATTTATAATATATTTTCAATATATACTGAATCAAAATATATTTATAAGAATACTGAATTAAAATATATCCGAAATATACTGGAGATATGCCGAATGTACTCTTTTCAGTTAATTTGGAGTGACTTTTTGAATTTAGGATTTTTTATAATATTTTAAAGTATTTTTCATAGTTTTGAAAAAAAAAACTAAGTGGAGATATTGTTATAATATTTTAGAAATTTTTTTATATTTCTAAAAAATCCCCAAAGAAAAATGTGGTTCGACAATGTGATGAAGCACTATTTGCAAAAGATAATTCCTCACGGAGAAAGGTACAGAATTAATATGAATATTTGTATAACATTTAGAGCAAATTACATATAAAAAAAAATCATGAGATTTTACTTTTGGATAAAAAATAATTATATTTTTTATTTTTTAACTATTATATATATATTCAATTTTATATTAAATATATTTTTAAAAAAAATTTAATTTGATTTGACAGTTATGTGAAACTCCGAACATAATTTTTTAATTTGACATATTAATATGTATATGTAGTATTTATTATTTTAAAATAATATGATAGTTTTTTTAAAATATATAGATATGCATAAAACTATATATAAAAAACTATGAATTTATGTAGATATAAATATAAATGCTCAAAACTAGTTGTATATAGATTAGATACACGCACACATAACTAAATTAATGTAAACGTATTTCTAGAACAAAATTTGTCTATATAACTGGATAAAAAAAAATAAATTTAGAGTAATACATCATTATCAAACTAAATTAAAATATTTTCAATACTATATTCAATATAAATTTGAAAGCATATATATTTAATAAATAAAAAATAAAATTATTTTAATACGAAAATGAAAATTCAAAATTTTTTTATACAAATTGCCCTAAGAATTATAATTCTTCAGTCGAAGTCCATCTCTAATAATACTTTAAATTTTAAGAATATAGAATTTATTAAAATTTCTTTTTATAAAATAATTATTTAAAATAAAGTGTATAATTTAAATAATGAACCTAATTCAATTAAAAAAAAAAAAGAACCATTACTATACGGTTTGTACCCGAGCCCGTTTCCAGCTTAACTTCACGCTTGCAATAAAAAAATGCGTTCTAAAGTTAAAACAGTTCATTCAAATTCTAAATTCTTGTAATAATAATAATAACAATAACAATAATAATAATAATAATAATAATAATAAAAAACGTTGGATTAATCGCAGCTCATCAGCCTTATTCACCAGTTCTTAAATCTCTCCAATTTAATCCATCAGATTCTTTTATTGCCCAACTTAACCAGGTTAGTCACTTCGAAATTTTCATTGATTCCGCTGTCTCCGTTTCTTTTTTCTTAATTAAAGAATATGCTATGAATGGAGGTTTATTCGAATTTGCTGTGCAAGTAGAAAAATTCTTAGCTTATGATTGTTCTTGAGTTTGAAATCAATTTGCTGCAGATGTGTTGTTGTATACAGTTTCCTTCCTTTTTAGTAGTTTGGAAATTGGGTTTTTTCTCCATTGATCTTGTCTGTTTTCTTGTCCCCTTTATTTGGTATAATGAGCATACTTGTTGCTTTTTAATTTGGTATCCCATATTCTTAAACCTACTTAATTTTCTCTGCAGGTCTTTTTGATTTACTTGGCCAATATAAAAATCTTCTTTTTATACTTTGAGGCTTTCATTCTTAGATGTCGAGTAGCTCCAGTGACAGTACTTTAGATGCAGAGGAACTTTTGCAGATTGGGACGAGATGCAAAGAGGTAGGCTTAATTCCTTTCTGTTAGAAAATGGAAGCATCATTAACCAGGTCTCATAAACCCCGGTTGGTGTTGGCAAATGTTTTATTCATTTACTTGAACTTTTATGTCAATTCTACAGCTTGAGAAATACATGATTTGCTACAATTTCAACAATTGTTACTGAGTTTATCAGTATTTGGATATATTTAATTTTGTTTTCTAAATGTTTGAATGAACTATTTGTTATTTTCTTATAAATTATTGTTGTTTTGCCATGTAGCAAATGGTCTTTTTGTTCCCCCCTCCTGCCTACCCCTAAAGCTTCATTTCAAATAAGGCTTCATTTATTTTTTTCTATGTCTGTCTGCAGTTACGGAAAGAAAAAGACATGTTGAGAGAGTCTCAATCCCAGAGCTTTGAACTAATTAAGGTAATATCTTTATATTGATATTTCATTCATATAAACAATGCTAGATGTTGAACAATTGCCTTTCACACGTTTTTATTCTCTACCAATTTCCTAATGCGTAATTTAGAAAAGTTGAGTAAGTGAAGGAATATTCTTCGATAATTTTCTCGTTTTAGATGGTAGAAGTTAAAATTACACTTCTCGCTTAATGTGAGTAAGTGAAGGAATATAACTCATTCTCCCTATCTTTCGGATGAAATTCAGTCCATCTTGTGAGCTCTACTTTACTCCTTTTAAGAAGATATCATCTAATGCATTCACAAATCAAACTAAACAAAAGATGTCTTAGTTCTCCAAACATAACCCAGCCATCAACAATAGCTTGTGATAAAGGGATAATTTATAAACTCATTATCCATATATGACCTCTCAAAGTGGAGAAGAATATTTTTATATGGTTTAGAAACTAAACTTTTTGTACTTAGGAACTTCTAATATTTATGAAGATCTTGAAGAGGGAAGAAGTTCTGAATTACCATAATATGGAATAAATATTTTGGAATAGGGAAGAAGTTTTGAATTACCATAATATGGAAACTGATGTTCATAGTCCAGATTTTGGGCCACTGAATTAATAGATCACTGCAACATTGGGCGGTTCACTATGCATATAGTCATTCTTGCTTCTTTCAATCATTAATCAGATTGAATAATCAGTGGATTGAGAATTTCCAACCCTGAAAGATACAGCATTCTTTGGTCTCAACCAATTCATATTCAATTGTTTGAAGGAGCTCTATGTTAATAGCTAGTGAAGTATAGAGGTCAGTCAGTAAAAATAAATACAAAAAAGGTGAACTTTCATCTTTATTTTTTTTCCCTTATAATGAGATTATGAGGTTTATAAGAGAAAAAAATTGGCATCATAACAAAGTGGGATCGTCTCATTGTCATACTTCGTTTGATGCAGAGATTAGAACTACATGTGAAATCGTTGTCTGAAGCTCGTTCTGAGGACAGGAATCACATTCAGAAGTTGGAAAGAGAGCTATTAAACTGCTCACAAGAGATAGGTGGTGATTTTTGCTTTTGTTATACACAATGTTTATATAGGTTATGTTTCATTTTATTTTGTTTTCAAGATTGGGGTGTCAAATTGGTGACCTAATCTTCCTTGCTGGAAATTTTATGTGAGTTACAATTTAATTTAAAGGTCATTTATTGTTCAAATTATCTGATGTTCTGATTAATTAAAGCTTAATATTTATATCTTCATCAATAAGGGCATTTTGTCTAAAGTTCACACATATGATATCATTGCTGTGGTTTGATAGCACAGGTTTCTAATATTTCTTGTCCATCAGAATGTTCTCTGCATGTGCATGATAATGTTTGACAGCATTCTGCACTCCCTTTAGATTTGATGTTATGATTCTTTCATCTGAATTTACCAGAACATGACATCCCTTGCAGATTATCTGCGAGATCAACTAAATGCAAGGAATGCAGAGGTTTACAGCTTGGGGGAGCATTTACATGATCTTGAGTTAAAACTAGCAGACATGGATAATTTACAGCTGAAGGTTGGTCAGCTACAGGAGAAATTAAGGAGGTCTAATTCAGAGTGCATCTTGTTGACACAGGAATTAGAAAGCAAAGAAGTAGAATTGCATAATTCCGTTTTATTTATAGGGAAACTGGAGCAATCTATTTCTTCTTTATCACTAGATTCACAATGTGAAATTGAGAGCATGAAGCTAGATATAATGGCTTTGGAGCAAGCATGCTGTGAAACTAAAAAGAACAAGGAAGAAACCATTCTCGAAAAGGCAAGGCTGGATGGGTTTATCAAAGAACTGGAGATGCAGGTTCATTATGCAGAAGGAATCATAAATTGCTTAGAAAAGGAGAATAAAGAACTAAGAGAGAAGCTTGTTGCGTTTGAAGTGAATGGTAGACTCTTTCTTCAGAAGATAGAGGAATGGATGGAAAACAAGGACAAAACACAGTTTAATACTCAGCCACACTCAAGTGACCTAGGGAGCAAAAATATGCCCAAAGAAGTGAGGTAAATGGTGGCATTTTATTCCATCAAATTTAACTAAACACTTAAAGTGATAAGTCGAACATATTATTTTGTTTAATAGGGGGTAAAAGGGAAGCTGCTGTGTTTTCTCCTGGATCCTGGTGGCATATTTCTTCTTGTGTGTATAACACTATCCACTTTCATTGAAGTTAATATATTCGTGAACAAAAGATTTTGTTTGCAAAACACTTGGGCATGATCACACTAATGGCTCAGTGACTGTATTCTATAAGATGACTGGTAATATTCGTGAAGCAACATTAGATGTTATTAATAAGAAGCTGGTTAGTTATGCTTATAATTGACTTGAAATATTGTCTCTTTAATGCCATTCATGGGCAATGGATTCATCACCAGCCTTGGAAGCTCCCTTTGCTAGTTGGTGACCAAGAAACTGTCTTAATAGCACTGTTTTCCTGTCTTAAAATGTTATTACATTGTCTGTTTTTTGTTGTAGATCTCCTTACTCGATAGTTGATTCTCTAATTTTTGTTGCATTAATGCGATAGTAGGAGAAGAATTTGAAAAGAGAAACTGAATAAGACCAAAACACAGGGGTGGTTGTCTGAAATTCCTTGAATGCTAGGTTAGGAGGCTGATACCAATTACCAATGAAAACACATAAGTGCCATAGATGAAAAAATTCCCATCTAACTTGTTCTAAATTCCTTATCTTTGAGAAATTGTAAATTGGTTTTAAGAAGTTGTTAATGGTCTTTTTTTTGAGGACTCACATCTGTTTTAACTTCTTGTGAATGAATATTCCTGAAGTGCTTGCGGAGATGTACTTGATCTACTATTTTCAAAGCTGGCAATAGTATTAGCACCAGAATCAAACTTGAAAAGGCAGATGGAGAGAATGTCAAGCCAGATAAGCGAATATGAAGTTCTTTTGAAAAATCTTAAGGTATGGATTAAGACCTGGGACATTATTAATGGTTGATAAACTAAAGTTTGATTTTG